>JANIJG010019043.1:0-29301 GCA_024611175.1 Megaceryle torquata
AAAAAACAAAACAAAAAAAAAAACCAAAAACCAAAACCCCAAACCAACCACACAAAAAAACTTATAGGGCGCTTTAAACCTTACTTATGGCAGTAATAACCCTCAAAGAGCTAGAACAAGAGGAGGATATGAACATCTGCCAGAACTGGCACAAAAATCCAGCGTCTTGCATTAACTGAACAGGCCTTGTGAGAATTTCTGTTTAAGAAATGGGAATACTCAGCCAACCAATCTCCCTTTTACAGAAAGGAGAACAAGATACACATATGATTTTTTTAAAATATCTATTAAAAAATATTTTAATTTAGGCAAGATGATATTCACTTCCATATTTCATAAAATTATATAATGAAGAAAGAACATAATTTTTAATTATTTGATGTTTATGTTAAATTCTTAAATACTTGTATTGAATCTTTAGTAAATATATCAGAAAGTGTGACTGGCAGGATTAATCAGGTGGAATCCCTTTGAGACCTTGAGTCAAGCAGCAGAGAAGGAAAAAGCCCATTAGCTCAAACTGAACAGCCAACTTCTCCCTCACAGACCTTAACATGGTGAAAAAAAATACTGTGTTTTGGGAGTAGCTTCCTTGTCATCCAAAGTCAGAATTGCATTTTGCCAAGCTCTACTGCCATATGTAGATTTTCATCCAGAACAATTCCCTAACACAATATTCATACTATGCAAAGTGAAGTTTGAGAGCTGGAGAAGTGTTGCATTGGAATTCATGTGAAATAGCCCAGAGTAGTGTCTGAGGTTCTCTTCTCCTAGCTGTTGTAATGCTGTGTCTTCAGAAAGACAGCAGGGTTCCTAGGAATGTCACTGAGGTACAGGGATCCTTCACAAGCAAGTATTCAGGCTAGCAGTTATTAAATACCAGGCTGGAAGCAGTTGTCAGAAATTAACAGGTTTTGCATAATTTTTCACCGCAAGTCATGCCTGAGTAATTTTTTACTCTGAATGAAATGGACGTCACATTTGGGGCAGATCTGTACTTCAACTCAGCAGGCAGTCTGTTTAACTCAAGGGTTTTGTCCTTGAACAGTACCCTCCACTTAAATATAATCCACTCACTTCAATATCTATTCAGTGAGTGAATGTCCACTGCTTAACACTCTTCAAATTGACTGTCTGAGGGAAAAAAATGTGATTAAAAAAATGAAATCTTCTCATTCCCACCAATACTAAAACTTTAGACACAAATCAATCTTCTTTTATTCATTTGTCTTATATGCCATTTCAATTTTGGAAAGTTTCCACATTCCCATCCTAAAATAAAATATGGTTTAGAAACTCTACAAGCTTATTTTGCAGTTTGTTAATATAGGTACAGTATAAACAATGGAATTTTGGATCTTGCAGAAGGGAGAATCCATTTTATACATAATCATGTTTTAATGGACTCTTGTTTGTAAACTAATGAACCCATTCAAGACTGTGATTGTGACTTTTTCCATCAACACAGAGCTGCATGGATAAGAGCATGTATTTATGAAAACGACCGCCTACTGATGCAACCGTTATCACAGATTTCATGAAAGGTAACCATCCATGTCCTGGCGCCCTGACTCTGGCAAATTTCCGATAGATTTCATGGAAAAAGTTTATCCAAGTAGAGATGATAGTATCACCAGCCATGCTAGCTCGCTTAATGTGAACTTGCCCTGAACTTCATTTACACACTTGGTCAAATTTCATGGAATAAAGCACTCAATGTTCAGATTTTATCTACCATATAAGTCAGCTGAAACAACCAAACGTGTAATGACCTCAATTCAACATTTTGGGTTAAGACAAATGTCTAACAACTGCACTTCATATGCTGGTTCATGATTTTTAGAGAATTTGACTGAACTCAATGGGTCATATTGATCCCTTCATTATCTTTATATCCAAAACAGTGATAGAAAGTCCCAGACAGCTGTTAGCTTTTTTTCTCCCCAAGTCCAAGAAGGCCTAACCCACCCCAGCTTCAGCTCAGCATGTACACATGGTGCTGGGCAGTGTAGTACCCCTGTACCTGAGGGACATAGGCTGCAGCTGCCTGCAGCATCCCCCTCCATCCTTCCTACATCCCCTTGCAAACCCCTGCAACCCACCCCCTACTCCTCCACCCTCCCTTCATCCCACTCCATCCTTCCCATCCATCATCCCCCCACACACCCCTGCATCCTCTTGCATGCCCCTTCATCCTCTCCACATCCCCCCCAAACCCCCTGCATTCCCCCTCACACCCATCTGCATCCCTTGATATTCCCTCCATTCACTCCACATCCTCCACCCCACCCTGCATCCTCCCACATCCCCCTCACAGACCCCTGCATCCCCACTCCTCCATGCACCCCACATGCCTCCATGCTTCCCACATTCCCTGAAACACCCCTTTGCATCCTCCCACATCCCCCTCCATCCTCCCATCACAACCCTCTACATCCCTCTGTACTTCCCTATCCATCTCACATCTCCCTCCATCGTCTCCACAGCTCCCTCTCAAAACCTTCAGAGGTGAAAGGGCAGCATCAAGCCTGTGCTTTGGGGGGGTGGGTGTTCATGGGTACTGCCCGCAAAATGTTGCTCTAGGACCAATTTTTGCTTTCAGAAAGGCACAGCTGATCTCCATTTGCTTCACAGGTGTGGAGCAGAGGATCAGGGCAAGGCTACTCTCCCCCAGCAGTGGGACACCCCCTCACAACATGGACACTGTGTCCAGTCCACTCCTACCAGAACAAACACTCCTGTGCATCTACTTTGGTATAAACCCCATGTCATTAATCTTAAAATCCTCTGGCTCCATGGAGCTATTTTTAAATTGACATCAATTAAAAAGCAGAACCTTTCTCAGGTTTCCCCGAGATGCTTCATAAAAAGGCAATTTGGGATGTTTGAACTGGAAACTCACTGAAATGGATTTTTGTTAAGAAAATCATCATAATGCTTACCAATTAACTGTGACCCAATCAACATTCAAACATGGGAAGAACTCACTTTCAGTGCTGCTTTTACGGTCTTCAATGTACACCCTTCTGCTCCATTTACAGAGAAAATAATTATTAATTTACCTGTACTGGTGTAATTACAGTGGTGGAGTTCCCTAGAGTGGATGCATTTCTGCCAGAATAAATGTTTTATACTGATACAGCTTATTTATATACAGAGAGAATAAGCATCAGGTGTATTAACTGCTTTACTGGGCCTAGAATTAAACAGGACTAACAAATGACTCCCAAGCTGTGGGACAGCTTTTCTGGCAGCCATGCTTTGGAGGGCTGCAGAGGGAGATCATCCCCACAGGGAGAACAGGACTCTGAGGAGGAATCACAGCACTGAAGAAATTCACCCAGATCTTCCCCAGGGCTCCTGTCGAACATCTTTGAGTGTCTGGGCTGACACAGCTATACTGGTGAAGTGTTGTGAATGGGGGTATCACACATCACAGCCTAACAGCATCCATACCAGTTCATTCTAGCTGTAAAAGGTAATCAGAAAATGAAACAATTCTGCTGCACTAACAAAAATTACCCATTGGCATCAAAGCTGTCTGCTGGCAAGGCCTGTTGTAATTTCCTCATTGTGGCTCACAGGCCAGCAAAGGTGGTTGAGGTGAGCCCCAAAACCCTATTTGTAAATGCACTCGGTATTATCAAAATGTGTTTGGAAAGGCTGTCACTGACAGCTGGTGGCACCTGCCTTTGCTTTTCAAAGAGAAGGACCCCCTAGCTCCTGGCTCTGAGTTGCTGTCACTGAAGAGCAACGCCATGTCAGCCAGCCCACCCTGTGACACAGGGAAACTAAATTTTCAGAGAAAATAAAATAGAAACGTATTAAAACAGAAAATAACTTACATTTTTTAAGTATTTAAGAAAACAAACAAACAAACAAACAAAAAAATCCAAAACACTTGACAGCTATATTGCCAATGACTTTTAACAGATCTCTCATCTGATTGAGAGGACTTGGGGTTTTATTAGCATCAGTGACAAGCGGAGAAGGCTCCTCAGCTCAGCACACATGCTCCCCGCACTGTGAACAACTCCTTCCAAAGCGAAAGTTTGTCATTAAAGCTGCTACTACCAAAAAAATGTTTCTAGGCAAGCGGCTCCCAACAGGAGGCCGTTAATGTAGAGGTCACGGTACTCTGCTGGAGGTCCAGCGTTTTCACCCATAGCACGTTTACACACCCCAGAATATCCCTTGGCCGTTTGCTTACAAGCAGCGGAGCGTTCCCTGGTCCGGCCTGTCCGCGCACCGCGGGGGAGTGCGGTGCTTGTGCCTTCTCCCGTGGAGACGGCCCGGAGTCCGGCCGCCCGGCTCTGCTGACGGAGGCCGGGAGTCTCCGACCTAGGCTGATTCTGTAGGAGGAAAACGCCGACTGGCTGATGGCAGGGATGGGGCTGGAGACCCCAGGACACTCCAGTCTGACAGGATCACCGCGGTCAGCCTCATGACGGACGGGGCTCTCGAGTAGCTGATTAAGTCCCCTCCAGCACTCGTCGGAGCTTTTCCTGCCGTAGTCCAGCAGAGAAAGAAATTCCCGTGGATCCTGTGGAGAAGCGCGAATCGGCCGGTGCACAGCCCCCGGGAGCCGCCCCTCAGCTTGCGCTGCCCGTCCCGGGAGGCAGCTCAACCCGCGCTGCCCTGCGCACCCGCCGCCAGCTCGGCGCTCCCGAGAATCGAGGCGATGAGGTGTGAGCTGCGGTGAGTGAGGAGAGGCGGCCCGGGGAGCGGGGAGCCCCGGCCTGCCCGGCGGGATCGGCCCCCAGAGCCCCAGGCAAGGCCGGTCCTCGCTGCCTGGCCCCGGCTCCGCAGAAAATACGCTCCTCCGAGCCTGTCTAAACCCCTCCTGATTTTTTTCTCTCGCTTTCTAGCAAAAAAAAAAAAAAAAAAAAGAAAAGAAAAAAAAGAAAAAAAATCCTTATTTAATACCTTTATGGTCTGTGAAAAATTATCACTTTACGGTCTGCGAAAAGTAATCACTTGTTCGCCACTTACTCAAATCTGTAAAGAAAATATTAACGTTACGTTGCAAGTGCAATAGTAACAACTGAAGCCTCGCTGCTTCCAAACCTCTATTCAACGCTGGTGATGGACACAGCTTGTCATTCTCTTAATTTAGGTTAATGCGCCAGTGAATCTACCTTTTCATTAAAACCGTCTGCTGTTTTCATGCGCACTGAAGTCCTTAGTCTGTAACCGATCGAGAAACAACAGACAGAAACTGAAATAAAGTGACAAACGGCGACTGTGCCCTACCAGCGCCGGGGGACCCCGCAGCCCGCCCGGGCTCTACCCGGCCCCTCCACCCGTGACACCTCTGCCTTCCCCCTTCCCAAGGTTAATCTTAATCCCCAGGTTAAATAACGCATTTCAAACGATTTGTTTGTTTAAATATCTAAGTCACTTCAGTGTAAGAATTATGAGCTTGCTTTCTGCTTACTCAGCGATGGTCGTATTCAGTGCTTATAAACACTCCACCGCTCATCCCGTGAAGTTTATTGAGCCTGGGACAGAGGAAAACACCCCCGGGTCTGGGTCAGGAGGTACCCTCCGCTCACCTCCGCAACCCGGAGCCTCGCTGCAGCGAGTCCGTACACCTGGAGTGTAGAGAAACAAGGAAAACTGGGAACAACCGCGTCAGGAATGGGGTGACTTCAGCGCAGATTCATCTCGACGCCCGCCGAAGGCTTCCCCTGTGACAGGCTCGTCTCGGGGAGGCTCGGGGCTATTTTTAATGAAAGCCAGCGGTTCCTTTCCCGACGGGACGCTTTTTTCGTGCCGTTGGCGAGGGATGGAGAGGTCACCGAAAGCCGCTTCCATGCGGCGATGTGGTGGGTTAGGGATAGACCCGCTCCCCGCCGTCCCGGCCCCGCCATCGCAACCGGCCTTTAGGGCACCGCCGGGGGCTGCCGCTGCGGGAAGGGAGCGACCCCGGCTGGGAGGGAGTCACCGACAAGCCCCCAAGCCCACGGCTGCTAATTACCACCTTTAATTGGGAGGGCCGTCTAATGAGGGGCCCCCGAATCTGCCTAGGGCTGCCCCGCCGCTCAGCGCCCGTCGGTCATCTCCCATCCGCGCAGCACCGCGCAAGATCCGCGCCCGTACTGCCTCCAGCCCCGCTCCACTTCTCTCGCTCTCCGCTTCTCGTCCTTTCCCTGCGCTGCTTCTGTTTTTTAAGCAGGACGGCGGTAACGGTAATTGCATGTCTCGATAGATGCTCTATAATTTGGTATCTCGATGGAAAAAATACAGCAGAGACTCAAGGAAAACAAGAAAACAAAACAAAGGAAAGGAAATTAAAAAAAGAAAAAAAGTTAAAACGCCACGATTTCCTGTTACGTCGTAGCAGCTCCCAAAGAGCCCCTGGAGAATGGCGGGGGGCAGCGAAGGCCCCGAGCCGGGCCGGGCCAGGACGAACCTCTCCCTCCGCCGGGCTCTGCAGCCGCGGCCGGCGGCTCCGTGTGGGACGGGCTGCCACCGGCAGTGGATGTTGCAGGCTCGGCGGTGCGGTGGGTTGGAAACGTTTTGCTCAGACCGCTCACCGTCGTGTACCGTCAGAGCTCTTGCTACACTTTACCCCATCCGCATTTTAGAAAAAGCATCATTTAGGATGCGCGGTGCGGGACCCAAGTAACTTATCTGACAGCAATTGACGCATCTTTAAAACGCGAAAGCTTCGAAATTTGCCCGAGCAAAGTCTGCGGGTCTTGCCTCTCCTGGCCACGGGCAGGCCGAGCCGTCAGGGAAAGCGACAGGAGAATCCCGGAGAGCACCGCGCTTCGTTCTCTCTGTAATCTGCTTGCGAACTTGGATTTGAACCTCTCACCTGCCTCCGCGGAAAAACAACAATAAAAAAAGACAAAACAAACAAACCACCAAACCAGAAAACAAACAAACAAAACAGACCCCAAACCACCAAACTTTAAATTAAAAAGTATTACATTACTCAGAATATTAGTTCATAAAATATTTTATTGAAATAAAGTAAATATCTTCGCATTAATAAAACTGATCATAAAATGCAGTTTTCGAATAACTAGGGGCACCACAGGGTTTTAGACAGCGAGTAGATGTACGAATTGGGATCCAGTGTCCTTCTGGCCCCTCGGGGCCGTCGCACAACACAGGCGTCCGTAGCGCAGCGCTCCGCGGGCGCGGACAGGAGCGTCAGGGCGGGGGTGGCAGGGAGACGGGGATGAGACCGACCATGACGCCCAATTCACCGGAGACCGAAGGTGACCATAACCACTAACGGTGCCGTGCCCTCTCCTCTTCCCGCCGGGCCGCACCGGGCGAGGGGGGAAGTTGCGTGGCCGGCAGCGGATTCGGCGGGCAGCGCCCGGGGCGGTGGCCGGGGCCGGCGGCGGTGGGGCCGGGCGGGCACCCTCACTCCTCCTGGCTGACCTCGGCCGGCGAGCCCAAGCTTTCGGGCGGCTTCTCGGCATCCCGGACTCTCTCCTGCTCCGAGAGCTGCTCGCTGCTGGGGATGGAGTTCTTCTTGGGGCGGCCCTTAGGCTTGGTGGGGGACTCCAGGCCGCCGCCCTGCAACACCTGCGAGGCGGGGGAGGGGGGCACGCCAGTAAAACCGTGCTTCTATCAGCCCAGGGCAGAAGGAATCTCCTTCTCCCCCGTTCCTCGGAGCGAAGCACCGCGCTAGCGCCGCAACCAGGGGAACAGTCGCGGCTGCCGGTGCCCCGTGCTGATCGCCCACCGCGCCCGTGGTGCCGAGCTGCAAGGCCGGGCGGGCTCTGACCGAGGGGGTGGGTGGGTCTCCGGCAGGGTCGTAGGCGATACTGGCCTTAAAGACCGGAGGCATATATATTTTATTATTTTTACTACTATTTTTTTGGCCAGGGCTAGCATGCAGAAGGACGAGGCCGCGGCGCAGCACTCTGTACCCCGGCGGGGCGCGGACCCGGCGCAGTGCGGTGCGCAGAAGAGCACTTACTATTTTCTTCCATTTCATACGCCTGTTCTGGTACCAGGTTTTCACCTGGAGCTGGCTGAGCCCCAGAGATTCGGCCAGGTCTATTCTGTGGGCAAGAGAGAGAGGCGGTGAGTCCAGCAGCTTTC
This sequence comes from Megaceryle torquata, assembly GCA_024611175.1. Lineage (NCBI taxonomy): Eukaryota > Metazoa > Chordata > Aves > Coraciiformes > Cerylidae > Megaceryle > Megaceryle torquata. Next base: position 8,071 of record JANIJG010019043.1, read on the forward strand.
GTCTCAGCTTGCAGCTTTCCTCCGTTTTCAAGAAAAAATGAGCCCCCATGCCGTCCCATCTCATTCCATCTCGTTCCATCCCATCCCGTCGCATCCCGTCCTCTGTCCGGAGGGTCCGGCCTCGCCTACCTGTCAGGCGTGGAGAGGTATTTCTGCTTCTCGAAACGCTTCTCTAGCCCCATGAGCTGCAGCTCAGTGAAGACGGTGCGGCTGCGGCGGCCTTTCTTGGCCTTGCTGCCCGGCTCCGGGGGTCCCGGCTCCAGCTTGCCGCGGAGGTGCAGCTCCAGCGGGAGATGGGGCGAGGCGGAGCCGCCCTGGAGCCCCGAGCCGGCGGCCAGCAGCGCCGAACCCAGCCCTGAGCAGCCCAAGGGAGCCAGCGGGAACTTGAACACGGCGGCCGGTTCCGCCTTCAACACCGCTGCGGGAGAGAGGGGCCGTCAGCGCCGGCCCGGCCCCCGGGGACCCCCGGGCCTGCAGGGTGCCTTGGTATCCCCGGGGATCAGACCCTGCCAGAAATCCCGAGGTTTTCTCCTCCTTTCTCAGCAACGACGCAACGAGACGGACCGGAGCGCCCCGGGTCCGGTGGGGTGAGGGACCCCTGGGGCGGGGTCGGGCCTGGCCATGCCCGGGTCCCTCCGGCTCCGCCGCCTCCACGGCACAGGGTGACGTTTTACCTTTCATCCGGCAGCTGGTAATTATGGAATGACTTGGAAGGTTACAAGTGGAAATAGTTTCTATCAACTGAAAATCGTTCCCCCTCCGGGGCTACTCAGCAGTCGCCGGGCACAACGCAGCCAGCGGAGACCGGGCGTCCGGCGAGGCTCCGGGCAACAGCCAGGGTTTTACTCCCGAGCAGTTTTCAAGACATTTTCTAAGGGGGAACAATCTACGTCCTTCTCCGTGAACCTCATCCCCACCATTTTCTTATGAAGACGCTGCCGGGGATTGGACAGGGAGAGTTTCCAAAGGGAGCGACCCCATCTCCGAGGATGCTGTTGCCAGTCTCGGCCCCAGCCGCGCAGCCACCCTGCTCTCGGACGGGCCAGGACCGCTGCCTGGCCCTGCTCCGTTCTCCCGGCCTAGCCCCGCCACCGCTTCGCATCCCGCGGCCGTCCGGGCCTGGGACCCGGAACCCAGCTCTGGTCCCACATTCGGGGTGCCCAATGCTCTGCTCCGTCTGCTCCGGCCCTGCCCTCCCTGCCAGCACACCCGGTAGCAAGCCCGGTGGATGAAAAGGACTTTTAGAGGAGTCTCTGTGGGCTACCCCGCCTCGGTCTGAGCTGAAATTGTGGTGTAGAAGCAAATACACGCCTCGCTCCCTTACAGGGCCTGATCCTGCTCCCGCTGAACCCAGCGGGAGCTGTGCCGTGAGGGCTATAGAAAGTTTTTTTATGTGATCCACTATTTAAAATAGTTCTGCCCGTGTCGAAAGTAATACTAATTTCCAGATATTCTAATATATGTTGCTCCCTTGCTATGGAGTTTGATGCTTTCCTCTTTCGCTTTTAAAAGAACAAGAAATTGTGATCATCCTATTCCGTTGCTTTCTACGGATAAAGAGCGACGTCTCCGCAGATGAAGAGGCCTTGGGAAAGGAAAACTTCCGCAATCACACATTAAATACTGGCGTCTTAAAAATAATAAGTATGTCGTTAACACACTGCATTTGTCATAGAGCCTGTATCAGACAGGACAGAGCACGCTGATTCCCGCTTTAAATATATATTATATATACTAAAAAATAAGTATATATATATATATAATGTCGGGCTTCCAGCTAAATCCGTGTCCGCAGAGCACCGTGTCGCCTCTTGCAGCCATACCGATATATATACCCCACTGAGTAGGCTCCAGCAATTCGCACCTCATCCAAAACCACAAAAAAACCCCGATCAACAACAGCGGGCTCCCCGTGAAATTCAATGGACGTTTTGTGCAAGCGGCGTCGGAGCCGTAAAGCCGCTTTCTTCATTTTGAGGCCCGAAAAATTCGCCAGGCCCTGGGCTGGAAGCCTCCCGCAGCACGGCGAGGAGCCGGCGGGGATGCGCCCGGCCAACAAAGCCCAGCAGCTGTTTTTTAGAAAAAAAAAAAATCAAAAAAAAAATCAAGTTTTCTTCAGGGGGGACCGGCTCTAAAATGCGCTCGAATACAACAGCGAAAAATGCCTCCCCACCTTGCCGCCCCCTCTCCCGCAGCCCGCTCCCCCCCAGCCGCGGGAGCTCTCGGGGCTCGAGGCGGACGCGGGGGCTCCGCCGGGCACCCCCCCCCCCCCCGGGGACGTACCGAGGTGGTTGTGGTAGGGCCGGGCGGAGAGCAGCGCCTGCACCCCGAATTTGAGCAGCTCCCCGGTTGGCGCGGCCCCCTTGGAGTCCGGGGGGTCTGTGAGGATCTCCTCGATCATGAAGCTGCGGTAGCGGTGCGAGCGGTGGTCGGGGAAGGCTTCGGCCGGGAAGTAGTGCGCGGCCCCCAGCTCCAGCGGGTGCTGCATCCTCGCCGCCGCCTGGGCCGGGGGGGGGGGACGGACCCCGGCCGCCGGGTCGCCCTAGCGCAGGCCCCCGGCCGGCGCTGCTGGCAGCCGGGCAGCGGGGCGCCCCGCGGGGGCTCTGCCCATTGCCCCGCCGCCTCCTACCCTGCCCTTACGGGCCGGGCCCGGCGCGGCCCCCCAGCGCGAGTGGCTCGGGACCGCCCCAAGCAGTGCGACGGGCCGGAGCCGTTACCGCCGCATGCACACGGGGCGCGGCACCGGGGAGCGTCTCTCCGCCCTGGGACGGCGGGCAGCGGCCTATTATACTGCCGGCCCCGGCAGGGCTGTCAGCGCTGCGGGGGAGGGCGCAGGAGGGGCTGCGGAGGAAGGAAGGGGCCGGGGCGAGCGAGTACCTGGAAGCGAGAGGTTACAGCAGAGCATTTGATCCTCTGCCATATAAAGCAAATTAGCTTCTCTGCCCGCCGCGGGAGAGCAGACACCCAAACAAGCGCTGGCCCCTTCGGAGCATAATCACTGCCCTATCTCCACCCCCGGCCCCGGCCCCGGCCCCATCCCCGGCCCCATCCCCATCTTCGTCCCCGTCTCCATCCTCGTCCCTGTCCCCATCCCCGTCCTCATCCCTGTACCTATCCACATTTCAATACCAATTCCTGGGGCTGGCGGGAAATCCGCTGCACCGGGGAGCACCCGTCCGGAAGGAAAGGTTACGTAGAGCCACCCGCGGAGACAGCCCCGTCACCTGCCCTGGCCTCCCGCCCCCCAGGGCCGGATCGCCTTGGGGGGACCAGCCCCGTGGACCCGCACGTCCCCCTCGGTGGGGAACGGCCGCTAGCCCACGGCCTCGCCGGCAGCTCGAAGCCGTCGGGGCAGCCCTGGTGTGGTGGCCAGAGGCAGCCAGGGCCCGGGGCCGCCGGCGCAGCCCCAGGGGAGGCGGGGGCCGCGCTCCTGGTCTGTGGTCAGCGCTGCCTGTCGAGGGCCCGGCCCGACTCTCTCCGCTCTGGCTCCCTCCAGGCCTCGGCCAAATCTCTGTAAACAACTAAAAGGAACTGGACAGGTAACAAAACAAAAACACCGCACGAAGCGGAGTGTTTTCCTTGACTTTTTTATCCTTTTCACGAACGTTTCGCTTGGTACAACGGGATTCGTTTCATTTCCCTTTATCCCGTGTCACACAAAGCATCAGATAATTAATAAGCGATTTCTATTCAATACTGACGTACTTTGTGCCAGATTTATGTGCAACGATCATAATCCCCAGCAGAAAATATAGACACCAACGGATTCAAGGGGAACGATTACGGCGAAGCCCGGGCAGCCCGGCCGGTGCGGTGCCCGCGGCAGGGAAAGCAGCCAGCGGCCGCGAGACGCTTTTTTGGGCGGGCCCCTTCCCCATGGGAAGCAGCACCGAACGCGCGGGACTGCGCGTTTATGATTTCCACAGGAGGAATCCAACGGACTCATCCCCTTGACGGAGCTGGCCCACGCACGGGGACGGGAGTCGGACTAATCCCAGGGAAAGGGAAGCTCAGGCTCCCTCTTTACGGTTTTCGACACCCCCAAAAAAGTGATTTACGCACTTTTCCTCGGCCGCTGGCGACTGCTGCGGGGCTGGCGAGGGGCCTGCGGGGGATTTTGCCCGTCCCTGTTCCGTAAGCAGGACGGACCGCCATGGGGGCCACCCGTGGATGCCTTCCGTGAGCGCAGCCCACGGGGGACGTGCCCCAACCGCGGCGCAAGCAGCATTCGGCGGCCGTCGGGGTCCGGCCGGCTCCTCGCGCTGCCCCGGCGTCCATCGCACTTTCCCGGCTCCAGCGCTTCTCGCCAGGCTCCGTGCGCCCCGTTCAGCAACACGCGTGGGGGTACCCTCAGTCGGCGCTGCCCACAAGGCCAGCGAGCAGCCTTGCAGGTGGCCTTTGCACCCGGGGGGAGAGACACAGGCCCTGGCCGCCGGGACTCTCGGAGGACCGGGACACCCAGGCTGTTAATTTTATTTAAATTGTGGAGGCAGGGATACTTGAACGCTTTTAACGAACTATCGATAACGCGAGGCCGAGCTGCTTGTTCTTGTGAGTGTTATTGAAAACACACTGTCCTATCGTTTCACCGTACTACCTAATCATTGCATTCGACAACAACGAGGTGTTTCTTGAATTAATTTATGCTCTGCCTTCCCAGATAACCTGTTCCATATGTTTATAGCCACTTGAACGAAGTAGCTCCGCACGGATTTTTCTGTTTTCTCCACGCTTCCTCAATTTAAAGTTATGCCCCTTGCTCTGTGAAACAGTAACGAGCTGAAAAACACCCCATTATCTCTCCTCGGTCCACCTGCTTCTCTGACTTCTTTTAAAGGGTTGTCATTTATTCAGACATCAGCGCTAGTGCCTGGACCACCAACGACTTCGTGAAACACGAAAAAAGTAGCGGTCATACTGGGGTGGCAGATGTCGTGTGTCCGCCGGTCTCTGTGGACGCGGACACGGTCAGCGGTGGGGACCGGCAGCGCTGAGCCGGGCCGAGCCGACTGGCTCCATCCCTGCCCGTGTCTTCCATTCCCTCTTGAAAACCTCTGGGCAGCAGCGTCTCTGTGCACACCTGCCCAACGCTCCGGGAAGCTGCAACCGAGGTCAATGGGGCCCCAAAAATCGGAACAAAATCCCTCCCAGTTTCCCTACGTGGCTTTTTGTCCGCCCATTTTGTCCATCTTTTCTAATTTAGATCACAAGATATTTTCATGCCAAGGTACTGATTTCTAACGGCAGAGACGAAAAAGGCCTTTGGAGCTATTGTAATAAATAATGAGAATGATTATGAGTAAAGTGAGACGAATATGAGCCATATTCAAGGCAGCAGACAAATCCATATCGAATTGTTTAAACAACCTCACCTCCGAGACTAACACACTCATAAAAAAATAGTAAGCATAAAATAAATTACCACACACCTCCCTTAATATATTTTTTCTTTAAAATAAAGCAAAATTCGCGAAGAATTGATAATAATTGAATAACTTACTCCTCTATCCCTATCTCTGAGCAGGTTAGGTTCAGTGCAGTATAGACCTGGTGTCATTTCCTCGCACATGGAATTACCCTTGCTAATTTAATGTTTTATACATTTTGTGAAACATCTGCCCCGAGGATGCTTATGTGAGCAGCCTCATCTAGGCAGGCACGGGCCGTCAGAAATCCACCTTGGGAGCAGGCTGACAGCCCCCAAGGTCCTTAAAAAAATTTTTTTAAAAAATCATATTTATGGAAAACTCTCCTATTGTAAGATTTTGATGCTGCACTGTAAGAAAGGATGAACTTCACCATACGGCTGCACTCACAGTCAATAATTTTAAATCGTTGCAAAGCAAACCCTATAGCTAAAAGTTAATATATTCTTTTCTTTAAATTTTTACTCTTACAGTGCCTGAAATTGTCTAAATTCCCACGGTCTTACAGAGCACCTAAACCCGCACTCTTAATTTTGTCTTAATCAGTCCAGCATATAGAGTCCTGAGCGATTCACACAACCGCTCCTTGATAAACAGCACCATTTCAGAGTGGAAGCTCTGCAAAATACGCTGGGCTTTAGAGAGGAACTGGATGAACAAGCTGCAAGCCCCGAGTTTTATACACTTTTTTTACCCCCAGCTACTAGAAGGGAATCACCTTTCTCTTCAAAAATGCTCCTCACTGACTGAGGTTTGGGTGGGTTTTTTTTGGTATTATTATTTTATTTTATTTTATTTTTGTTATCAATTTTTTTGTTTGCTTGTGGCTTTTTAGTTTTGTTGAGGTTTTTTTGTTGTTGTTTTGGTTTTGTTTGTTTGTTTGTTCTGTGTTTGGCTTTTTTTTTTCCCTTGCACTAGGAACAGACTTTATATAACTCTTAGAAATATAAACTATTGCTAGAGTTATCTATTTAAAAATATTTTTATCCAAACATATGTAAACAGTTTCAGAAACTATCAATACATATGTCCCGTTCAGAGGCTCTTCTAATCTTATTTTTATCTAAAATTGGAAAGCATTTTTAAAGGCTTCTTTTGCTTACTTTACACTTCAGATATCTCTGTAGAAAACTCGATATTGTTTGGGTAAGTCAGAAACGGATGACAGTTCATCTAGTACAAATTTTGCGATGAAGAAGCAACCAAATTCACCCAGTGATTCAAAATTCTCCATTGCTGTAGGAATACTTTTGCTTCGCTATTTAATCACCGTTGTGACAGGAAGAGTTTTGCTGAGTTCTTCACGGCCCCTCAGTTAAGTTCTCACTACACTCTCCTAACTCGAAAACATGTAACGCGAAAAATAACGAAAAGAAAACTCTTCGCTTCCTGTATTCCTCAGGAAATACCCCAACCAGGAAAATATTTTTAGATTAAAAGGGCAGCAAAGGACCTTCACTGGAGCGGACAGACCCGAAGAGCTGTGGGCTGCGGAGCCATTAACAGCGCACAGCTCCCGCTGAAGGCTCAGAACCTCCGCAAGAGCAGGGCACGGCTCAGACCTGTCAGATCCAAGTCTTGGCTTTCCCGGGAGCACGAAGGTGTCCGGTGCCCAGCCCGCACCCCATTCTGCCGTCCTGCTGGGCAGCGGGGCCGTCCCGCAGCGCTGCTCCCACAAACCGCCCACCCCGCCGTTAATTAACTAACGAGTGGGTTTTTATCAGAGCTCTCGATACATTTTAAACCCAAACACTTCTTTGTTTTTTACAACATCACCTTTTTTAAAAAATCTAACAAAACGCACTTCCCGGATCTCGTCCCAGTCAGGGATCCCCGGAGCTTGCCCCGTCCAGGGGTCCCTGGAGCCCGCCCTGGCCAGGGGTCCCCGGGTCGCAGGGCTCTGCCCGCCGCGGGCTCCCCGTCCCCTGCTGCAGAGAGTGGGGGTGACCCTCGCACCGTTGCGGGATCATCATCTCCGCAGCCCCTGCCCTTCCCACGACTGCAGGGCGTCCAAGGGAGGGAACGGTCCCAGTAATCTCCGACTCGCTCACTTCTCATAGTACTTAATATTCAGGAAATCCACAAAGTGGTACGAAGAGAGTGGAAAACGTGACATCACAGGCTAATTGGGAAGGAGCATTAGGACTGAGGGAATAGCTCAGTTCTGAGTAATACATTATGTTTAATGGCTGAGTAAAGCTTCATCAGCATTTAAACACGTATCCCATTAAAAATGATTTTCTGCAAACACCTGGCCTCATCAGACAGTTTGACTATTTAATTATCTTTGAAAGCCACGTTTAGAGGATGCAATCAGGTTCGAGCGAGGGCTGCAGGGAACTGCGCCTCAGTCCCTTTATTTCCCTGCCATGCGAGGTACATCACCCATTCTCCCTGCTACACTCGCTCCAACGGCTCTCACAAACTAAGTGTTCCCCATTACTTCCAGAGTTTTACAAGCGTAAGGAAACCATTCCTAAAGCTGCTATTGTCAGAATACATTTACATTATATCCAGTAGAATATCCCGCAAAATCGGGGGCTCCCCATATACGCAATCACCCTCCCCATCACCAGCAGTGGGGACAAGATAGACCCGAGGGTTACATTCCCCTCTGTCATGTGCAACCACGTACCCATCTGTTTGAGAGTAACACCCTTTTCCCGGCATCCTTTTTTTTTTTTTTTGCAGAACACCAAAAAAGCAGAAACAGTGAGACACACACTATGAAAGCCTCTCTCCCCCTCTCTCTCTTTTAAAATACATTTAGGATTTTATAATTTCATTTATTTATTAGTTGCTTGTTAGTTTGGTTTTTTTTTTTTTTTTTTTTTCCCCTAGTTCACAGACAAAGGATGCAATGCTTGGAAACACAAACCAGTAAGTAGCCACAAATGTGATTAGATTCCAGTCTGGACAGTATTTCTTGGGACAGCCTCTCCCTCTGTGAACTGGTTTTCAGTTATGAAGAGATCTGTAGGTTCAGAGGCTCCTTGACAAGCGCTGCCAAAAGCATGGTGGCTGTAGCCCCTAAAAGCAGTGTCCCAGCTAACAAATGAGTGCAGTTGTACTTTCCTTCGTTGACAGCATATATAACCACCTTTCTCCAGCCAGCAGCTGCTATCAGAAAGCAGCATGATGGTGTGCATGGGCCTTGGGCTACAGTATAAATCCCCCAGTCTAGGGTTTCACATCAAAACTGATCTTGCACAGCATAACTACAAATGGAGTTATGGATACAGAGATGCACATGTGAAACCATAGGTAAGAGATGTTTGCAATAACAGTTAGGATATAGATAAAAGGGTAAGTTAAACATAGATGCATTGGTTCAGCCAATAGTTATACTCAAGTCTGAAACGGCACCTATGGCTGTGCTACCCATTTCTAGATGCTAAATGAGTTTCTGTCAGAAAACAGTGATTTGTCCTGGTATTATTGTATTAATTGCAATTCGAGCAATGCCTGAATCTGTTGCAAAATTAAGGATGCCCTTAATGACACCACATTAGCCTCCATGCTGTAAACACTTCAATGTGTACTGAGGTTATTCACTGTGTGCACAGCTGACTGACTGGAATGGGGCTGTTTATAGTTCATAAAACTAAGTTAATGACTACATCTGTGCAGGGCTGGGGCCTTCAATTTTTAAAAGTAAAGTGAAGAAACAGAATAAAATCCCTATGTTCTTCTGTTTTACAATTAGCCTCCTGTCAATTTTGGTTCCTAATTCTTGAGTACTACATCAGATCTGGATGGTTTGGGTTTATAGATCAGCAGGGAGATGTTTAAGTAATTTGACACAATAAAGGCTAATTGAAACATTTTACTTAAAACATAACAAGATGTTTTATATATACTAAAATATATTAAATCTTACTTCTCAGTCTCTCACAAGTACCACTACAGCTACTTAAGTTAGAGAGCCAATTACATGAAACAGCATTCATTAAATGCCAAATAATATAAAACAATTAAGTGATGAAGGGTTCCTTTCTGGTACTTTATTTCTTAAAGAAGCCTTTGATTTGTACATGTATATTGTTTTAAAACATGGGTACAAAAACATTAAAGTGTCCCTAACAACAGGGATTAGGAAGAGAATCTCTCCCCATTCCTGTAGAAATTAATGGACCTGGCACTGGAGAATTCTGCAGCCTGGGCTCACCAAGAAGAAAATCACAACAATAAAAAATACTTAAGAAAAATGTGTCTTAAATAAACATTCAGGTGTCTGAAATCTCCTAAATGGGTTCTATTTTTCAAAGTTTTCCTTTGCAATGCAGACTGCTGCAGATATTCCACCTGACAGGCCAATGGATCTTCTGTGGCTGAAACCTGCCATCATGGCAACTTTAACTCCTATGGACTGAGAATGACAGAAGGCAATTAAAGAGATGGGGGTTCCCAGACATCAGACACTCAGAAACTGGGTATGATTTACCACCGCAGGCTAGAATTAATATCTTTTTTTTTAATAAATTTGTGCCATGCGGATTAGGATTTCTGTATGCTGGTTACATTCCTAAGAGTCTTTATTTGTTTTAATCTCCGTAGCTTGGCTAAGATTCAACAGATTCTTAAAAACCTGGTTTAGGATTCTTGGCCATATATCAGTAGATGAGATATTCAACAGAGGTACTTGTGCTCAGTGTGAGGGATGCAAGGGGCTTGCCCTCCTCACCTTCATCTCAGCGGGGAACCCTAGCTCATGAAGAAACCTGCGTGCCTTGTGCCAATACACTGAACTCAACCAAACTGAAAACAAGGTTTGGTCCTGAAACAGACGACACTGGTGGCAATGTCATCCCCAGTTCTATGGGAACAGGATCTGGGTTTAAGGAAACCTGATTTTCAGGAGAGATGGCAGGAAACCAACAGCACATGTTTGCAGGTGTATGCTCATGGGCTCACGGTGAGGTATTCATGCCATTTCCTACTGCAGGGAGCTCCCTAACTTCCATGAGTACAAGTATCCTGGCCAAAATCCTCCACACACTCCAATGCTGTAATCCAACCTTCATGAAGATCCTGCACATCCTCTGTAGAACTGCTTGGGCCTGGGCTTTGCTTAATGCATCCTACTCAGAAACCAACCCAAGTCACAGAGGACTACAAGCAAAGTCAAGACTAATTTTCTTCCTGTAAGTCCAGGGGTCAGGGGACTGAGGCAGGTGGGGAACACATGCCTATCTCCCCAACTCTGCCTATTTCAGCTTAGATTCTGCTCCCTGCAGTGACCCTCCCCACCTCACACTGCCAAGTGTCTTTGGACACTAATAAACTCCCTATAATGTGATACTTACACCTATGGAAAATCCTTCCTGTAGATTCATTTAGATTGGGATGGAAGAGGGAAAAGGTAATTTTTTCTACAGTTGTTAACTTGAAAAACCCCTTGAAGGTGTGAGAAATTAATTCTTTCATCATTCATACAAAGGGAACTAGCTGTATGAATAAATTAATTACGGTCAGAGTACACCTTGGGTCCACATACAGGGTTTACTACCACCCTGAAAATTATAATGAATCTAGAATGTTGCAGGAACAGCTTTCCTCTCCTTTCTAAGAGATGAATGATGAGAGTTACAGGGCTTTCTAAATTTAGCCTTAAGAAAGACCAATATTCTTATAACTTTAACGAAAGCATGATGTTTTCTGATTTCCATCTGACCCTACAGGCCTTTCCCAAGCAAAACCTGGACCGTGCTTTAGGTTTCTTATTCTCCTTGCATGAGCAGACCAGGATTCTCAGAAGGACTTAAGGCCTCTGATGCTGCAGCAGGTATTTTGGATTCTGTCTGTGCGGGAAAGCCTGGCTCACACCGAAGTCACGAGAAGGAGATTTGCTGTCCACTTCAGGTGAAATGACAACTTATTTTTATATTGTCTACATTCCAATTCTCACATCGGATCTGGCAAATTTCTATCCAGTACTAAATTTCAAACCCATATATGGCCATAACTGCTTAAGAAGTTTAAACAGTTTTGTGTTCCATGCATTATGACACTTGCAGATTTTTGGACTCTGATAAGAAATTCCAAGGATCTAGTGACAGTTATCTGCCTGAACTACAGATGGATTGATTTCACGCGGCTCTGTATCTCTCTTGCCTTGCTCCACGGCTTTTCCCCCCGACTCTTTTTTAGCCTTTCCCTTGTCTTAGATCCATCCCCCATCTCTGCAAGCCGCGGGGGGAAGCGGCGGGGACCGGACTGCAGCCCGGGGCGCGGGTGCCCCCTGCCGGCACCGGGGGACCGGCCGCACCACCGGCACTACCGGGCCGGCGCTCCACCGGCGGGGACAACTCCCTGAGTCCCAGGAGGCTTCAAGTACGATGTGATGGAGATTTGTCCATCCCTGCTCCTACTGCAACCTCACCCCGACAGACGCAAAGTGTCGGATCTGGAGAGAGCAGGAAGATGTTTGGGCACGAGTTTGGTTTTATCGTGTTTAAATATAAGTTGACAATTGCTCAGTTTGCAATTAAACGTCTGGAAAAAAAAAAAAAAAAGGAAAACAAACAAAAAACCACAAAAAAACCCACAAAAAACCAAAAACAAACAAAAGAAAAAAAAAACCCCAAACAAAACTGTAGAATAGGAAGAATATTAGTACAGAGGAAAAGAGAAGAAGAAATAGCTTAGCCTTTAATTACTAAATACTAGCCTGTGGAACAGGGGGAGCATCACAGAAGAGCAAACTTAAAGTAACACCACGTTTCCATAAAGGCAGGCATAGAAATGCCAGCAGGAGATGGTTGGGTCCCAAAGCCACAGAGCTAGGCAGTGGTTGGTGGGGACTGACCCTTTTGCTTCCATTTCTACAGCTGTTTTTTATAGATTTGCTACGCTTCTCACGGAGAACCACATCAGCCTGAAAGCCTCCCAGCAGCCTGGCGCTTGTACTTATGCAATAGAGATGAACACCAAAATCAACAGGAAATAAAAGTGAAAATGCTTTAATATTAAAGATGGATTCAGTGGTATAACACCGTCAATGCAAATCTTTCCACCAGTTTTAGTAAGGGAATTAGGCCCTTGGCTTACTCAGAAAAATCAGCTGCAGGTCGTGTTTATTCCCTTCACATCCAAAATTAAGTTCCATCAAAATACCTTTTTTGTTGTTGTTGTTTTGGTTTTGGTTTGGTTTTGTCTGTTTGTTTGTTTTTGTTCAAAAAGAGAAAGTTCTACTTAACACATTCAACAAATGGCAACATTAGCACACAAAAGCTGCAATTTTAGCAATGACAGTAAATAATGAGAAACATTGGTTTTGAGAAGGTTTTGCATATAACTGGCAATAACAATACACCTGCACATTCAACAGCTTGGACACTGGCTCTTGCAGATCATCAACAGCCTTTACAAAACAGCACGTATGTACCCACACATTCCAGCTCAGCACTGGACCTCCTGTCTTGGAATCTCCATGGGCCTCGCTGTGCTGGGGTTGAGCGCTCACATTTCAGCAGCACAGAAAACAGGATGCAGAGAAATGTGAGGGAGCATCTCCTCAAGCCCCCTCCAGATCCTGCTTCTGCTCTCTCTTTCTTACATGAGAACTGCACATCACCTCACCTGGGTGAAGCTCCAGACAGCATTACCACAGTGCTCTCTTTCCAATTCCTGCCCCCCATCAACCATGACAAGTAATTTTGGTCCTCCTATCAAAATCTTCTGCCTCAGAAGATCTCTGTATAACAGTCATTCCCAGGGAGAACACATTTTTAACTGAGATAGCAGTTTTCAAAGGCTTTTGATGTTTTGAAGCTCCTACATGAACTTCCTTTCTCCTACATATATTTATATATTGCTGTTATTTTATTTGATTACAAGGGAGGAAGCTAGTGAGTCACCACTGGGATCATACCCAAAGACTCTGAAAGCTCTCCCATCTCATCCCGCAATTGAGCATTGCCTTCTAGCACAGACTTAGACCTGCAGCTAAATGGCAGAGACATATGACAACACTACATCTTTGAATGATTTCTCATCTGCCACTCTGCCTGTGGAAGAGCAACAGCTCATGTGTGACAGATAAGTTCACTTGTCAACACCTTACAGCAACAGCCCATTGCAGGAATGTCAACTCCACTGTACTTGGAGCTGCTTCATTCTGAGCTTCTACGCACAAATCAGAGAGTGATCAAGGGCTACGTACTGTGGAACTGAACCATCCTACAGCCCTTTTTGGATCTTATAAACAATGTACAGATTTCTCTGGTCTTCTTTCAGCATGCTTGCTGGTGGTGCTCTGCTGAGGGATCAGAGTAGTAACTCATCAGTGGAAACTCAGGGTTAGCTTTTCTCTCTGGAGGACTTCTTGAATGACTGGCTTTTGAGTCTGAATTGATAGCAATTCTCTAAGAAGTTATGGAAGAGCCTTTGAGTTTGACATTTTTATAAACACCACCCTTTTTATCCTCAATGTGTGTTTTTTAAGGAAATCCCTTCTGGTTCTTACGCATGTATAACATATAAAACAATTGAATTAATACCATATGAGGGTAGGAGGGTGAAAAATCACATCTATAGCCAAAGTACTTCAGAAAAACTGTACAGCTGAGGTTTAAGATTGCCTATAGTGACTTTGTACTTTGTTTAGACATCAGTGTTAATATTTCATATAGATTATGTGCAGTACAGATTACAACAGTATGTGCTGCATGTTGTAAAATTTATGAACTACTAAACTTAATTCTTATGTTTTGGGCTTGTGAGTTATAACTAAATAGAATCTAAACTACCAGAAAATGAGGATTCTTTATTTTTCTTCTAAATTAAGCTGTTTCATGGAGGGGAGATGGACCCAAAGCCAAATACTTGCACACTCACCCTCAGCAAGCTGAGAGCTCAGTCCCTCTAAATTTAAGTATCTTTATGTTCTGCACATGTATAAGCTATACTGGTGGAGATACAAAACAGGGATCATCTAGCTGTTTTTGTGCTGTACATGACAGGAAGACCTTGGCAACTGAGGAAGGCAGTTAGGAATCACTTCTGCTTTGTCTGAACTATGGGGATGCCAGAGGAAGGGCTAATGATTGTATGACATTGAGTTGTGTCCCTCCATAAAATCCACAGGAGGCCCATCAGCATTAACTACAAATCTACACCTTAAAAATGGTGTTCCACCTTCTTGACTGTTTTTTTGTTGTTGTTTTGGTTTGCTATTATTATTATTATTTAGCTCAATTAGACACCGATACACTTTTGACAGTATGGAACAAAGGGCAGGCCCAGGTACAGCGCTTACCCTGTTCCTCTCCAGATTTGGTCCATGCTGATCTCCATGCTGTTGCAGGAGCAGTTACTGCTACTGCACCTGAGCTACGAGCTCAAAGCCCTTTTGCCGTGTCTGTGTAAGTAGCAGGTAGCGTGTGAGCAAACACTAGCAGAGGCAGCTGGAAGAGTATAATGAAATAGCTGTGCAAGTAATTGGGGGAGGGAAAAAGGTATTTATTAACAGAAGTTAACCTATTGTTAAAGGATTTTGCCATACAGTGGGTTACTCTAGGTTTCCTTTATTTAACAACTCAGAGTTGGTCCATCACCTCAGTGAGTGGCAAAGGACTTACAAAAATCAACACATATATATACTCTTAACACAATATTAAGCAATCAATATTCTTCTTAAAAGTCCTTTGTGTTTTTCCCAAACTCTGAGTTCCCAGTCCATTACTAATGTTCAGCTATTCTTCACCGTCTTGCTTTAGTTCCTCTTCAGATGTCACAGACCAGTGATATTCGGGCCCTCACAGACTCTTATCTTCAGACATTCACCATTAGAATTACGAGAAAGGCCTGAGGTGTTCCCTTCTCTCAATTTATATTGATCTATACCTTCCTTAAAAATAGTTAACCTTAATAAAATGCTTATCCTATGTTAACTATCCATCTATTATCATGTCATATATAATAGAAAATTAATCTATTCATAACCATTATTCACTCAGCTGGACTGAGTTTTAAACCAGCCACAGTAAGGGCTACCCAGTGGACAGTGAGAAGCCTTCCCATGGTCTTAAGATATTATTCTACAGCACCTGAATTCTATTAATCTTCCATTATACTAGAATGTCCTATTCTTCTCTAACTTCTAACTTAGCTAATCATCTTCAGGGCCTATTTTCTTTTACACCTACTAACAGTGGTTCTCCTTGCTTCCCAGTGTAGTCAATGGAGATTCTCCTTTGCAACCCGTAACTCAAATATAGTTTCCTCCTATAACTCAAATACTCTTTTTTCTGAATCCCCAGCTACCTCCCTTCCTTAGTGGCAACAGCCCTTTGTGATAAGTGGGTCTCAGTCAGAGATGCTATGGTACAATCAGGCTTAGAAACAGCCTTTTACTCGCAGGCCACTTAAGAGTAGTATTTATCAAGTGAAAAGGTCTTGTGGTTCTTCCATCTCAGTTCTCTGGTATAAATACTGCCTGATGCTAGATTGCCCCAGACCAAAGTTTTGCAGGGCAACATCTGCAACTATCTTAGTTTATGGCCACTATAACCAGAACCTTGCTGTCAGTCACTGCTTTGCAACAAAAAGTGCAAGGAACATGGCTGAGGGTCCCCACTGAAGAGGTTCAAATGACACTGGAAAGCTGTGTTGTTTTACTTGGATTCTCAAGAATGAGTGATATTTCTCAGTCCCATGCCTGAAGTTTACACAGCAGCATTTAAACAGCTTTACAGAGGAGGAAGGAGGAACCCAAATAGAGTAAACCTGGAAATCCTGAAGAGCAAACAGAAGGTAAGACTACCGCCCTCTGGCTATGTTGGCAGTGGTGATGAACATGCTCCTCCTCCAGCTGTAGGCAGCTGCTGAGGTAGCCAGCCACTGCCTTCTCCTGTGCTTACAGCTCACTCATCTATCCTCAGGCCTCAGAAAGAAAACAAGTCTTGGCCAGATGAGTCTCTTACTCCTCATGGATACTCAGCATCTGGGACTCTATCCAGCAGCTGAATCACCATAAGAACTTTTGCAAATTACACTTTTCAATAAATTCTTTTCTACTTTGACACATTTTATTGTTTACAAGGTTTACGGGGGAGATGAAACAAAAGTTAATTACATCAACTGATATGTCAAGAAAATGGATTGATTTGATATTCCCTCCAGATGGGCTTCCTTTGTGTGGCAGTACGCATACCACATCTTAAAGAGAGGAGATGGGATACGTTAGGAAGGCACATTTGAACCATCAGACTGACACTTCTTTATTACAGTGTATTTATTTTTTATCATGTGCTTTGACAGAAGTCTCATGAAGTGTTATGCTCCTTCTGTAGGGTCAAAGTCTTGTGACCTTCCATGATTTTAAGGAGAAGGAACATAATTTTAGAGGGCATGTTTATTATTTCTGCAAACAGTCTGTTTTCCATGCCAAGACAACGGTTTTCTGTATGTACTTAGATGACAGCTCAACTTTACTGGCCCACTTTCCTGAGCAAGTCTTGCCTGCCAAATGTTTTTGATAATAATCTGGCAAACAAAACATTATTAATAGTAGAGCTGAGCAAATAATCTCCAGAAAAGTGATGATTTTTTTAACATCTTTTTACTGCTTCCATAATATCCCTGAATATTTAATTCAGTTTCCTTGAGTTCAATTACAATTTTAAAGCAGCATATTTTTTATTAAAAACAAAATAACTCAACCCCATGAAATCAGAAAAGCCACTTGCAAAACAGTGAGGTGTGACAAAGCAGGCCCACCATGACCCCAAAGAACTGACTGTTAGAGTGTGAACACACATGCCCATCAGTTTAAACTCTGGACGGACAGCTTCCAAATCTGTTTTTACCGGCACAAGTGTTCATGGATGTCAGACAAGAGCACAGCCAAACCAAATTTGTTCCAAAATATGAATAGTCCACTTTTGTAACATATACCAATCTTTTACAAATGCACTGGGTAAACTTACTTTCCCTTCAAATGGTGAAGATATATTTCAATCACACCTTTCTGAATGTCCTGTGATTATGCATGATCTTATGCTCTGTTAATTAGGTTATTGTACAATGCATGCTCCAAGTCTTTGTTCTCTGATGGTCCACAAAAGGTCTTTCAGCAGCCTGCGATGCTCTGAGTTTGAAACAAACTGACCCCTTACCTAGAGGCTTTTGATGGGCTTTTTGAGTGGCACAGAGCTCATAAAATACCCCATCAAGAAAGGCAGAATTACAGTATGTACATTTGACTGTTATTTGTAGAACAGCCTTCTAGAAACCAGAGTAGCTGAACACAAGACAAGATTTAAGATACAATGATAGTATTGATGGCACTGAGATAGACCACATCATATTTTACTTCTGTTCCAGTGCAGCGAACAGTGTAAGAGGGATGAAGACTCTGGCTCACTACTCCCTCCACAAACATTCAATTTCTTCTTCTATGGATGAGTTCATTCAGGTACTTGGATGGAACTTAATAAAAATCCAAATGAAACATATTGTGCAAATTACCAGACAGCTGGAGCAAACACACTTCTTAGATAATTGAAGATACAGCTCTCTAGCAGTACTTCCATACCAAGAGTTGCCCCTTTCCCAGTGACAACCAGCTTCAGGACTACCAATAAATTACTATGAACACCTGCAGTTCTCTTTGTCAAAGTTGAACTCAATTCTGAAGTCTCTTTGGGTTTTGTTCAGTTCCTTAATGATCAGAAACCACAAAACTTTACTTCTGCAGCTCAGTCTTCCTGCTGTACTTTTTCTCCTTCTTCCTATAGCAGTCTTGTGTCAGGTTGTTCTGTTACAGCAACCATAAGATTCACACTGACTCAGTACCTGACTCTGCTCTTTGGCCATTTCAGATGCTTTGTTCAGAAGCAGTTAATCTTCTTAGTTGTTGGTCTTTATTTCTCAACAACAACAACAACAAAAAAATCGACCCCAAAAACCCCAACCCACTGCTTCAATCCCTTCTCTTTCAGCATCTCCCTCAGGAAGCAGCCATTCCATTCTGTCAACATTGTTCTGGTTTGATGGAAAGAAAACTATTAGTTAACAATTGTTTCTAATCTTGAAATACAGACAATACCCATTCTGGCTGCAAATTAGCCACTGTAATGCACACAGTCACCCTTAGCAGCCATTGAATTTAAGAAACCAATCAAATTTTGTACAGATAGGATTCTGAATTTTCAGAGAGTATCACAGGGGATCTTGCATTTATTATCAGTAGGTCAGAAACTCAAATCCAACCTAATGCAGAAGTCACTGAAAATCCTCTTCAAGCAAAGACCTATGATATGAAAGAAAAAAAAGAAAAAGCTGTAGACTGATAAGCATTAACCATAAAAAAAAAAAAAAAACAAAACACTAGAATTACAACCAAAATGAACCGCATCTCACTTTGGGTATTTCTTAGTAATGTTCAAGGCAGACTGGTAAGAGTGTATGGTTCAAACTCACTCCCTGAAAACTCACAGCTGCTATGTTATCCTATGAAAATTTATATTCCTTCATTGTAGCTCATACAAATTTGCCACTACAGAACTGCATGTTAACTTCAACCATTACAGGCTTTATAAAATGAAAAAACATGTAGGTATTTGTTCTGGAAAGTAAAATGGTTACACAGATGAATGACAAAAGCAGATTACTGAAATAAATACAGCAGGTTACACCTGTACCCACTGCAAAGTTATTTCTTTACCATCCTTCTGGAAAGAGAACACAAACCACATGAGAGGGAAGAAAAGGGTCTCAAAGTCCCTGTGCTCCCCACCCTGATCTGGGAAATAATTCCCCATAGTCAAAGCTGTGGACTTATATCAGATTTCTTAATGATTATTTTAAAGTAAAGCCACTCGAAGCCCAAAACACTCAGACCTTTTTCCCATTAGCTTACCTGTGCTGTTGTAAAACAGGGGGTGATTATTAGCTCTCTGACAAGTTATAGTTATTATTTTTAAAAAATCCTTTAATGCAAAGTGTGGGTAAGGTAGGATACAGAAATATCTATCCTTTTGTGACAACAAATTTACTCTGAACAACTTTTCACTAGACTTACTAGGCTGCCACAACTGCAAAGGCCAAAGCACAGTTTTAAGTTCTTGAGGCTAACAAATGTAAAGTACATAAAAAATAAAAAGATGCGTAGAAGGAAATTCAATACAAAATCCCATTAAAAAGCCAACTGAAAAAAACAAACACAAAACAGTGAGAATAAGAAACCTCTACAGAACAGGGCAAAGCAGAGAACACAGAACAAGCAGAGAAACACTTGCATCTTTTTAGAAGAAATAGGAACCAAATCCATGCAAAGCAAAATGAAAAGACATGAAATGGGCACAACAGGAATCAGAATTGTAGCTGCTGCACTCATCTTACTCTAAAACTAAACCCAGCTCACAGCGAGGGGTTTCTATCTTCATGCCATTGTATGCCAGAGGACAGGAGGGATGAGTGGGAGGTGTCACCTACACACTGCCAGACAAAATGTCTTGGGAAACCTGTCGCAGGAGGTCTTCTCCAGTAACAGGTGGAAAATTAAAAAGGTGAATGGGTTGTGGCAAAATACTCAGACAGTGTCTAGAAGATACACCGGTTCCAGTGAATCCGCAAACAATCCTCTTGTGTTTGGGATCCACTCTCCAAATTCACAATGGCATTACCACATTCCACTGAGGACTTGTCTGACCCCAGAAGCAGCCTCTCCAGCTATTTTCTCTTGCTATTGGCATTCTTTCATTACATCTGCTGATTATCCCTCATAGTGTTTTTTCCCTTCCCATTGCACTGATGTTCATTGCAAACAAGGCAGATATTGTACAGTGCACGATGTGCCTGTACTGCATAAACAGTGTAAATGAAAGGCTTGTAGTGAAAACTAAAATCATCTTTGTAAAGGCTGTATTTACGCTGGAAAAGAATGCTGCTATCTCCAGTGAGCAAGTAGGATGTCAGAAAACAAGAAGAGGAATAAAGTGTTTAAATCCAGTGCCTGTGCTCTGAGAGGAAAGGACCACAAACAATTTGGATACAGAAATGAAGGTAAAAGGTAAACATTCCATATTCTTTACAATACCTTACTTGAGGGATTATCCCTGTACAGTTATTCTTCAGCTAGCTGCTAGCTCTGAATTGGAACACCTTGCTGAAAAGGCATGTTTTATGTTGGCCTAATAGCATGGTGCAAATTACCACCACGTTGCATGGGTGGGATTTCCACACTATGCAGGAACTACTGAAGTGAAGCGCAGGAACTCCACAGATGATACCCATCTTACCCCCACAGCAATCCAGGAATATAAACTGAGGGCAGAACCTTAATAAAGTTTTAGAGTTGAAAAAAGAACAGATGCATCATGTTACTCTGCCACAAGGTGGCATGTGCTGATCTAAAATAAGTTCCTGTCAGGTAAGATTTGTCAGATCAAACCAGTAAAACTCAGATCTGGGGTAGGCATGTTCAGCTTCACTGGAATTACTCCATTTTAGTTGGAAGTCAGCCCTACAGTATTAAAGAATCTCATTGTGTTCCTTGGATTATCATCAAACTTGAACTCACACTTTGTCCTGGAAAAATGTCTTTCTGTTTCACTCCCTATATTCTATATAATTGCTCCAACTAAATAAAAATGACTGCTCTGGCTAAGCAAAAAAACCTCCCAGCTGCATCTGGAAGTCTGCTCACTCTTGTTTTCTCCCTGTTTTGGTTCATTCTTTGAATAAAAAAAAAAAAAACAAAAAACAAAAAAAAAAAAAAAAAAAAAAAAAAAAAAAAACAAAAAAAAAAAAACAAAACCGTATCCTTCAAAAAGAGACATTTTGGAGTGTTCCTGCAAAC
>JANIJG010019044.1:17429-32857 GCA_024611175.1 Megaceryle torquata
TCGTCCTGTCCCAGGGCAGCACTGACAAGAGCCTGGCCCCTTCTCCTTGACCCCCACCCTGCAGAGATTTGGAACCACTGATCAGCTCCCCAGCTGTGAGACTGTGCAGAATTCATGGTGAATTGTGTATCGTGGACCTCTAATTCCCATTCCACGTGAAGGAAATCCATTTTGTGGCAAGCTGCTCTAATTCTTCTTGTGTGATGAATCCTATGAGAGTCCTGGGAATATGTTGCAGCTCATTTTACCCCCAAAAAAAGCTGTTTCTTTAAAGGAGACTCAAAGAAAAAGCTAAACAGCATCTGTTTAAATAATAAATGGGTGAGCAAGAGTTTTGTAATCGGATGTGATATAGGGCTAAGTAGAATATTTGTAACAAATTTACACATTTGTACTTTTTAAAGTTTTTGTGTTTGTATTTTAAATTCTGGAATGGGAATTTTTACTATAGCATGCAGATTGTGAAAGCCAAACCAGATCCTCTTGTTTTAGTAAAACCACATCAAAAACAGGATCTTTAAGAATTTTTTTGAAGTGTGAGATTTTTTTGTAGGCAATAAAAGATAGCTTTTTGTCTAAAAATCATTTAAAAATTACACATTTTAACATTTCAGATGTAAAATAGGCATTTAAAAATAAAAAAAACCCAGACACTCAATGACAAAACTTTACAAACCAATCTCCTATAGGTGGAACGTCCAATGAAAGACATTGTGACATTACTCATATCTCCTTTCTAGAGCAGTTATTTCCCATCTTGTTCTCAATACACTTGCTAAGTAGAGCTCTTTCTTCCATCTTTCTAAGAGAAGGCTGCTTCAAATCCTCTCCAGACAATCTTGAGCTGCATTTGAACTGCTATTTGCAAAACCAGTAGTCTGTAAAACAAGAGTCTTTGAAAACAGAGTCAGCAAGGGCTGTGTGCAGGGGATCTTCCAGGGCACCCCCCGCGAGCTTATGGTCGGCTAGTTCAGGGCTGAATTAAGTTCAGTGTTCTTAGGATGAACAGCTGCTGTACAGAATCCAAACAGTGATCCATGGGCTCTCTTTAGAATCAAGGATATAACCACCAAATAACGTATCCCTTTTACCACTTCCATACTCACTAATCCCACTGTTGTCTAGAGACACTCGCTGTCTCAGGCAGTGGAGTTCCTTCTCCTCGTGTAGAGGTGTGGATTGTTCTGGATCTGAGACAGAGTATAGAAAACAAAAATAAGCTTGGGGATTGCACACAAGGTGGAATGAGTAGAATTTATGAGCTGCAGAATCCAGTCTCCCTCAAGCTTCATGCCAGCATATCAAGGAAGAGCAGAGAACAGGCTCTGAGACTAGACTAGACACGGAGCCTGCATAGGAGGCATTAACAAACTGATTAAGAATCTTGCTTATAGCAGAAGACCTCGTTGAAGATAATCAACGTGTGGACATTTTTCATTCTTCCTTCTGAGATCTTGGTTCTCTCGGTGCAGAAGGCAGACATCCTTTTTGGGTTTCTTTCTATTTTTGGCCTCTGCTAGCAGAGATGATGAAGGAACTATGAGCAGTTTTCTCACCCTGGAGATGCAGCAAGCAAAAGGTTTCCATGACTGACCCGTTGTGTTCAGTTCTGTGTGGCCTGTGACGTTTCACTTGACTTATTTCAACGGGGTTAATTCATTAAACTACCCATCAGATTCAAATCCAGAAACAAATAGTTCTGCAGCAAACCTTCCCTACAGAATCATGTGAGTATCAGCTGCAGACCGTGGCACCTGAAGTACAGCTTTGGCAGTATTGTAATCGTAATCCTTGCTGAAAAGAATCGGGTTCAGATTCAGCCAACAAAACCATCTTTGTTTGCTCTAAAGTAAGAAAGATTTTTTCCTTTGGTTTTGTCTTTAAAAATGTGAAATTGTGGTTTTGAGATAAAGTCATTTTGAAGGAAGTGAATTCTTTTGATGGGAAAGTTTGAGTATTTAATTTAGAAAATGACACAACATTTTGGCACTATAAAAGCTTCCCCGTGATTTCTTTCAGCTGAATCTGTCAAATTTCACTTGACTTCATGAGCAGTTTTCATTTTCTCTCCACGTATGCATAATATTTCGAGTTTACTACTTGCTAAGAAGACACTCTGTTCTGGGTTTATTCTTCAGAACCATCATCGTGTGCTTATGTTCGCCTCTCCCATTCTATGCACAGTGTCTTATAAACTGCATTCCACATCAGCGCTGTCAGCGATGCTGTTGGTGCTCGCAGTCACTTGGGGCACTCGGAAGGGAAGGTAGGAGGGGGCTCCTGCGTGGCGAAGCGCTGCTGAACTCGGCTTGCGTGCACAGCAGACAACAACCATGGCAGTGTGGAGCTGGAGGAGGGGTACCCTCCGTTCTCTGCCTTTTAGCTTTCAAACTGCACCTGGAAGTGACAAGTGGCCAGATCTCATGGTTCACAGCTCTGCGCAGAGATTTACCTCGTCTGTCTGCAGCAAGATACTTCGCTGGCACGTTCTCATGAATTTTAGCTTCTAAGTGATCTTAAGATGAATTTAATATATGGCTTTGATGTGGTCTGGCACTGACGTGACACAGATCTATTAGTCAGAGGGAAGACGTCCTCGAGAGAGGGGAATAAAAAAATCACACCTCTGCCCCTGACAAAATGGTGATGCAGCAGTAATTTGGAACCCAGCAAGGCTGGGTTAAAGAAGTCTTTTTATTATTTTCTTTTCTGATTGCTTGCCTTATTCCCCCAACGGGGTTTTAGTCTTATCAAACTGAACCTCATCCATCTTTTGGTCATTTATGCTCTGAT
This sequence comes from Megaceryle torquata, assembly GCA_024611175.1. Taxonomy (NCBI): domain Eukaryota; kingdom Metazoa; phylum Chordata; class Aves; order Coraciiformes; family Cerylidae; genus Megaceryle; species Megaceryle torquata. The sequence continues at coordinate 20,223 of JANIJG010019044.1, forward strand.
CTCAGACAGGCCCTTGGAGAAGCTTCCTACTCAGCCATATGTGTTGAAGAGTTTTGAGGAGAGTAAGATTCCCTGACTTCTCCATTTCTTCATTGGATTTTTTCTGTTTATAATCATCATCAGGACACTGATCTATAAAATAACTCTTCTTATACAAACTGTTGAGTAATTTAAGAGGTTGAAGGGTGGTGGGACTTTGGTCTGAGGGATTGGAAAGCACCTTTCCTTCTCTCTATCACGCTTTTCTACCCTTTTCTCTGCCTTTTGAAGATCTGCTTGTAAGTTTATGACTTTCTATTTTATAATGGAGTTGACTTATGTAGGAGCTGTGTTGTGAGATTTGAAGGGTATCAAAGTTCCCAATTCTGACCAACCTGGTCAGATTCCTGAGCCTTATTGTGGATAATTAAGACTACTTCCAGTGAGAATATCCACCTAGTTCACTCTTTGGTGATCAGTGTGATGGTGAAAGATGTCTCTCTCCATCTTTAGTACTCTGTTCCTCGGAAAGTACGAGCATATTAAAGACACTGAAATAAGTAAGCACCACAGCTGCATTCTAGAATGAGATGCTAGGAAGTATAAGAGAGTGGTGTATTACAGCAGTACAGTCTGGAATGGTCATGGTCTAGCCACGGCTGTCTCCCTTCTGACCTACCCTTCCATGACTAGGGTGACTTGTCTGACAGTACTGAGTCAGTTGGAATTAACTAGTAGTTAGGAATCTTAATGTGCAACTTCTCCATAGAGAGGTTGTGTTGTTTCAGAGGATTTTATTAACAGGATGGAGACTCTGTCTTAATTCTGAGATTCTTAATTTGTCTGGGGTGCTCAGATCTTTCTTCAGCTTTTCAGTGTTCTGTCTGGCTCTTCTGATCCTTCAGCACAGACTCACGGGCATTCTGGTGTTCTGCTGGAGGAAAAGCTGTATGATAAATGAAGTCTTTGCCTTTTATTTTATAATAGATATTGCCATTGGCCCATGTGAGCAACGACAAGAAGCGGATCACTCTAATTAATCCTCAGGCAGTGAATCTTGATGCCTATAAAGAGAAGCTGGAACAAGCAATTAAATCCTTTGAAAGGCAAGTCTACTCATTGGAAATTTATCAAGTTTGCAGTCTAATTTCAGATTTTTCCTATGTAGTGGGTGTTTGCTCACCAATGCTTTGCTCAATACTGGTAATTCTGCACATTGGCACACTTTAATTCACCATCAACCTGTAGAGAAGTTGTTTATTTTTCTTGAAGAAAAGTGCAGAATGAAACAAACAGGTAATAGGCAAGGACATCATAAATAACATGTTGCTCATGGTATGTCTGTTTGATGACCAAAAAAAAATTAATTTTTCTGGGAAAGAACTCTGAAGCAGTCATCCCTGGGGAGGAATCTCCCCTGATCATACAGTGGTAGCCAGACTTTTAAGCTTAGAATTAAGCTCCAAATTCCATAGACTGACATTTAAATGTGACCTGCTTTTTGCTGCCAGCTGCCAGGCACCTAACTGTGGATGCAAGAACGTAACTGAGGCGCCTGTAAGTTACTGACAATGTTTGTAATTTTATTTTTTTTGAGATAGTTGTGCTTACAGATGAAATGTTGGTAAAAGCACATCAGAAGTAGGAAGGACCAGGGCATCAGATCTCTAAGGTTCTTTCCTTGACCTAACTTTGTGCACTTTTTTGAAGTGATGCAAGTATGTGACAATGTCATTCAATAACCTTAGGAGAGCTTTGACTAGAATTGTTTTAATAAATATCTTTTTCAGGCTGTATTCTAGTACAGATGTCATTGGTTTATATGATGAAAAAACCCTTGATGACAAGAGTTTAGTCCTTGGTTTTTGAATTCCACTGAGGCCCTTTAAGGCTTTTTTTCCTCTGTAGCTCTGAGTCATTTTTCAAGCATGTTTTAGCTCTGGTTTTCATTCCCATGTCTTATTTCTAAATGTATTCATCTTTTGTGGTAAAATCAAGAATTGTGTTTTGCACAAGCTGCTTGCTGTGTTTAATATTAATGGCGTTGAATGAATAAAAATCTACTGGGTCTGTGTGCTCTTTCACAGAGACAATACTGTGATTATCAAGCTCATGAAGAGCTAACAGAAAACTGGATTTGTCACTCATTTTGACAGCAGATTCAAGTGGCGTATTTTTGATGGTGACTTCTGAAAAAAACCCAGTTTTCCATTGCTGTGCCATACCATTTAATAGTTTACATTTCTTGACTTCACTTCTGAGGGAAAGAAAAGCATTTTCTGGTTAAACTCTGATCATCTTCCACTGACAGCATTTTCACAGTCTCCCTAGAACTTGGGTGCCTGGGCGTACTCTTTTCTTGTGTTTCCCGGTAGTCAGGGAATCAGTGGACTTACAACAGTAGAACTGAGTTCCCTACTTGTGTGAAAAAGATCTGTAGAAGAGAGATTTGCCCGAAGATCCTTATACGTGGCAATGCAGAGCTCTCCTTGCTTTCCTTCTACTCATGAAACGGCGACACAGGCAAATTTGCTTTGCTCTAAAGGTGACAGTACTTTTCCAGCAACTGAATTTGCTAAGGCTGCAGTTGAGCTTTGTGAATAGTGATTGGTCACGGATTTATTCTGACATCTGTGGATGAGACAATACATCCTGGCATTCAGGTTTCAAGCACAGAAGCAAGCATGACAGTGTCTTCCCCATATGTAGATTGACCTTAGCAGCAGATTTAGCAGGAGGAAAGTGGAGAGGGCAGAAATTCTGTGCTCTGACAAAGGGAATATCCAATATGGAAGGTGAAAAATGCGGAAAGCCTCAAAATGTGTGTGAACTTGTATAGCCAGAAGCTATTATAACTGACTTAGCTATGAGTGTGCACATTTAGAAGCATGAAGTAGGCAGTAAAGTGTGTTGAGACTATGGATTGTGAATGAACTGAGTAATTTGCATTCTAAAAATGCTAGGGTTTGGTCTCTAGTACATAAAATGAGTCATTAAATTCAGATTCAAAATCTGGTGTTAATGAGCTTTTTTTTTTTGTACATGCACCAGTAGATCTGGCAAGACTGTTAAAAGTCTAATGGTTACAATCAGAATTTTTCCTCACAATGAATTTGTTCTTGTATTTCCAAAGGAAGTTTTGAAATTTTTCTAGAATTACAGCAATTAGGATCATCAGTAGAGGTTCATTTCTATGGTAATTGAGTGATGGCTTAATTGTTTGAGATGACCTAATAGGAATTTATAATTTTGGTCTAAAAAGCAAAAGCCGAAAGTTTAGTGATGCTTCTTAAAAAGATCCCAGAGCTGCATTGCTTTGGGATAACCACTTCTGTTTTCCTGTTAATCATTTTTCTTCATAGCCAGAGTTTAATGAAGTAGCAACCTGAATGGCACAAACGAGGGGTGACATTAGCAGGAAAACCCCAAACCCACAAGCTAGCTTTGCTCTCCACGTGTCTTCAGGCTGCAGTGTTCTGAAACTGTTCAGTTGGAGGAATTGTGCTCAGCTTAAGTGGCATTGGATCAGTTTTGTTATTTGATTTAGCTTGCTGGTGCTGAAGAGAACCATGCATAGAAAGTCTTGTCAGGAAGCAGCAGTGATTGCCATTGATCCTCCAGCGACCCTGAAATAGTCACGCTGCCGCTTGAGGGAAGATGCTGTTTTCCCATCTACTCTTGCAGTTGATAATTTCATAGCTGAATGATAAGGATACAGTTTGATGATAGAGTGCTCTTGGAATACAAATCAGTGCAGGTATCTTAAGAAACTGGGTTTATTCTCTCATTTGGAGATGGTGAGATGCACAAGGAACTGCACTCCCTCAAAAACCGCTTTGCTTTCTTTAATAGGCGCCTAAACCTGGTCATTTGGAGAGCACTGTCTCAGGAGGAAAGAGACAAGTAAGCTGTCACCTTTTGCCTTTCTAATTTACCTCTGAAAGAATGATCATTAATAGTTGATCTTTTTTAATCGTGATTTCTGTAACCAACTGCTTTATTTGCATATATTTCATAACTATACCTTCCCAAAAGGTTTCTGTGATACGGAGGAGTATCTGCCCTGGGAGGGCAGCATGTCCTTCACTGGCTTCGAGGCAGATCTTCTCTTCAGTGGTGGTTTGTAGAGGTAATAGGCACCTTTACAGCGTGTGCTGGGACTGGAAGTTGGTATGAATTTAATTAGCCTATTTCTGTTAACTGGTTCTGAGAACTAGTGACTGTGTACACTGGGCTGACCCCAGGGGGGCTAGCATCTGTTTACTTCAGAGAATAAAGTGAGGGTCGGTTAATGAAAACTGAATGGGCAGGAAACATTCCTAGGCAGAAAAATGGGAATGCTTTTAAGAAGACTTAAGCTAATGAGCAAAAAATACAGAGTTCTGTCATTGGCAAGGAGAAGTAAAACCCCAGTCTGGCGCAGGGAGGAAGGGAAGGCTGTTAAGCAAATGAGCAGCATATCATTAAAGAAAGGAAGTTTAAAAAGGGAAGTTTCTATACTCCTCAACTCGTTGTTGCATATAAAGACAGTGAGTTGTAGAGTATAGAAATTTGACAGAAATTTTGATATCCAAAATATTTTATTGTTGGTAATGTATGGCCAGCTATATGTATATGAGGGGAAAAAGAGTCCTAGCAGTTGCACAGTCTGTTGCTAGCCGGGCACATTGAAGTGATTAACATTGGTGCATAGAAATTGAAATATTTGATCTATTTCTCTTCTAAATTTACAATTTGAATGATCATGTTCATGATCATTCAACATACTTGTGATGTTGTCGTACGATGACAACATACTTTCAAAATTAGTAATCTGGAATAATAAACAAAGTCTACTAGTATGGTCATAGAGTCCTGAAATAATTGGCTGAGGAGCTTTCTGGTTTACTGGTATGTATGGAAATCTTATCTCAGATACTAGGAAATTCCAATTTACCAGAGGAGTGGTAATACTGTGCTTGTGTTCAAAACGGTGGAGAGATCCAACTCGGGAGATAAACTAGCTTGACATGGATTGTAAATGAATAATGGATTCATGTGACAGAGAGCAAAAGCTAGATACACAACTCTACTGGTCAGGGTAAGTTCAGTACAGAGAAGTTCCTAGAGGAGTTCAGAGATAAGCAGTGACAAAGAGTAGGGCAACACAGTAGACATCACCGCGGTTGGACGTGCTGGTAAGACAGACACTTAGGTACTCTCCCCAGTTCTAGAGAAGCTGAGCAGGGTGGGACTGGCAGAGGAATAAACAGCAGGAGATGGTCTCTTTCTGTGCACGTGGCACATCAGGACGCAGCAGGTGCCTGGTGCCGTTCTCGGTGGTCTGTGTGCTTCACCCCGGCTGCTGCTGAATTCCACGATTCCTTGCATGTTGTAGGACATCTAAAATTGTACTAGCCACCTAAGCTCAGCCACTGGAACTGCTCTGGAGCTGTCTTTCTGTGAGATATGGTTAAGCCAGATGTGATTGTTTGGTTAAACTCGACAGCGGTTGGATGAAACAGAACTTGGGGCATAGAGAAGAGAGGTTGAATGAGTCTAATGTTTTATTCCGCCTTAACACTTTCTGATTCTATTTGTAAAGTACTGACAATTTCCCTATTTTTTATTACTAATTAAAAAAAAAAAAAAATCTATTTTTAAGATTTACAGAGGATGGGCCAGTGCAATATATGCAGCATAAAGACGCTTTGCTGGAGGCCTTAGACAATTTGGGATGGCCAATTTCCTATGAAGATGTAATGTTATTGGAAGATGAAATATTGGCAGCTTTAACATATAAACAACAAGCCTCTGATCTTCAGGAAGCTGTCAAAAAGGAAGCTCGGAAAAGCTCAGAACCACACATAAGCAACCATCAAAAGGTAATAGATCAGAAGGGCTTTTTTTTTTTCCCTCCAGATGGTCCTCTTCAGTATGTGCTTCTGGAGTAATTTTGTTCCATGATAACAGCTGATAAAGGGGGCATTTACCACGATGCCATCAAAATAGTTAAAGGAAAGAAGGTAATTAAAAAGAGAGTAAGCTCTCAAAGACTTTTTCAAAGTACTGGGGAAGGAGAACTTCTGAAGCTGAGAGAGCAGCAGAAACTGAGCCTCTTAGAAACAAATCTGAGCAAAGTATCTTTATCTCCTCTGCAGCAACAGCAGTTACATATGAAAGAAGAGAAAGAACAGGTATATGAAAGGCAGTTATGATACCAGATTTGTGGTTGGGTTCATATCTGATAAACAGGACTAAAAGATCTTGTAATGTTACAGTAATTAACTCTAATCTTCCCTGGCATTTTTCTTGGAAGAAAAAAAGGTGGAGAGGAGAGGTGGGATAGAGGTGGGATTCAGCTTCATATTTAGACACTAAAATGTAGCTGTCCATAAAACGTAGGCATACATGAACTTGTGGCTGATGTCACAGTGTTCTGAGCAGAGTCAGCTCAGAGTCATCTGGAGCTCATCCTGAAGTGGACGCCTACTTCTGGTGAGCCAGAGTTCTCTGCACTCCATTCATACACTGAAGCTTGTGAATTTTTTTGCTATATAGATGTATGTGTATGTTGCCCAGATGAACCTGATTTTACTTGGAAAGCTATTGAGAGGTTTAATGAAATGCAGATGGAAATACATAAAGCAGTAAGTATAAAAATAGGGCTAGCAACTCATGTTAGGCTGCCCTGATGGAAGAGCATATACCTTTTCATTTTAGTTTTTTTCTGTGGTGATTTATGTGGTCAGAAAACATCTATTATAAGGTTGGATTCTCCTATTATTACTGTCCCTCTTCAGAATATCCTTGAAAATGAATTGGTTGTACCTTCATGGTTTTCCCTCCAAGATATGAGTATGAATTCTCAGGAAAATGAAAAGACTTTTAAGATTTAAAAGCATTTTAATCTTCCTCAGTGGAAAGATTTCTGTATACTCTACTGATCCTTTGAAATTTGAAGTACTTACCTCGGAGAAAACCAAACCATTTCTCTTCCTCAGGTTCTTTTCTTTTTTTTCATCTAAATCTTCATCAAACAGTGCTTCTCTGGGAGTGATGCTGCCTCTGCAGCACTGCTGTCTAGGTGGAGTACTGCTATGATAATATTAAAATAAGATCTCTGGGAAATTAATAAGAAAGAAAATATCTTCTCAGATTCTAAGAAGGGATAAGTCAAAATAAATAAGAGAATTAATCCAAAAGCTCATATATTTCTACGCTCCTTGCCTTGTTCGTTGGTTTACGTCGTTGAGTGAGGGAAACTGCTCGTTGACTGAACTTGAGGATGCGACTGGGCTAACTGCAGAGAATGCTGAGGAAGGTCCCAGGCTTTGAGCTACGGAGGAAGCATAACCAGATGATCATCATAGTTCTTTCTTGCCTTGGGACAGACACGTATATGTATCCAAATAGGTATACATACCCCACATGCATCACTCTGAAGAGGTAACCTAAGCGAAACTGCGGTGAGCACAGCACAAACCCATCCTCTGAGTTCTCAGCGATGTGCAGATGGAATTTACGACTGTCAATTGTGCCAGCTGTCTCTACTCTCTGCTTGCCAGAGTATACCAAAAATGTTTGATTTGGCATTCCTTGGCACTCCTCTCTTTTCACCAAGATCAACAACAGTTGCCACGATGAGCTGTGACCTTTTACACTCTATGACATAAGCGGTAAAAAATTATTGGTGTTAAATTGAACAGCACGGGCCGTGTATGAGAACAAGTGATGATGGGAAGGATCGCATTCAGTTTTCTTTAGTTTTTGAGAAATTATTTTCCAATTTTTTTTTAAATAAGACAGAAACATTTTAATGTCTTCAAAGAATAGATAATCTTGTTTCATTTTACTTTAGTCTGAAAATATTACATTGCTAATACTTCTGCTGTGATGGTTGATTTACCTCTGCCATATAATGTCCCAACAGAAGAGCAGCAGAAACATGTTCGTGTTCCGTTTGTTGACTGTGATTTTACTGAACAGCCAATGTGTGCTCTCAGACATGATGTGATTAACATTGTGCAATCACTTATCCTGAATCAACCTGCTTTAGAAGCCTAATCAGAGCACCATCTTCAGTAATTGCTAATCTGCAACTGAAAGGCTGTAAGAATGAGATGCAGAAATGCAGATGTAATTAGAATTCTGTTTATGTGGAGAAAAAAACAATGGGGAAAAAAAAATCAAAACCAAACAAAAGAGAAAGAACAGGGAGTCCTTTCAGAATGCTGTCAGAGGCTTTTCAAACCGTGATGTCTCTCTACAAAATGCTTATAAAAAAATAAACTGCCAGCTGAAATACATTACAGCAAGGAAATGGCTGACAGGGCACTGAATGAAAAGTGTGAAAGATCACAATTATCCTGGAGGTCTGAACGAAAAAGTGTCATTGTGAGATGGTAGAAAAGTCATGGTTATCCTGGAGGTCTGCTCAACAAAGCACACTTTTAAATTTCCTGGTAATTTTTGTTCACTAAATTCAAAATAAACCCCCTTAGTTTTTAGCTTTTAAGGGTTCCTAATTACCTACACAATTTCTTCAAAGAATTAGTAATCCTTTCTGGATGTCCATGCTACAGGAGCTTTCCCTTTAAGCCTGCAGCTGAATTAATGGCCTGGTTATCCTCCCTCTGTGCTCTGACCTTCTCTGGGAGTTAGGTTCAGGCTGTGATGTTCGCACCCAGCTGTGGGAGGCAGGGGATGCCAGGGCTTTACTCGAGGAGGGTGAAGCAGCCATCCGTCTGCACAGAGCCAGGAGATCACCAAGACCTCTAGTGATGCAAGAAGTACAAGTTTTGGGGAATGAGCAAACACATTTAGTTATTATCAGGCCAAATATAAAAGGCTGAATGCTGTTTATTACCTCATTGGAAGGCCAATGGTAGAATGTATTTTACTCAGTTTCCTCCGTTCCTTTGCTGTGCAGATTAAAGCAAGGGTTGGCAAAATCTCCCTCTTCAGGCTGGCACTCAGCTTCCACCCAAAGACAGTGAAAAGGAGGAGGGTATCATTTACTTTTTTTAAAGTGTTTTGGGTTTTGTTTGTTTGGGTTGGTTGGGTTTTTTCCTTCTGCTAATGAGTAACTGCTTTGACTTGAAATCCTCTATCTGTTTTCTATTGGAGCTTGCCAGGCATAACAGTCATTTCTTAGGATTTCTTTTCCTCACTGAATTATAAAGCTGTTTACAACATGTTGTCTTCTGGTAAAAGAAATTGTTTGGGGTCTCCTACCCCCTTCTCAGTAGACAGCCTCAGCTCTACTGGAGTGATGGCATCACAACTCTCCAAGCTTGATGGCTTGCAGGGCAAGCTCAGTGCGTTCCATTCGTGGCTGTAACATTTTCACGGAGGGGGTTTATTTGCCCGGTGTTATAACCTGACCTTTGAGAGTGATGGAGAACATCTCCAGTCACACTAAATATTTCTGTTCCTGCATACTGCAGATTCTGCAGAGAAATAAAGCTGCATTCATTGTTAGGGATTAACTCTCATTAAGAATATGCTTTTAAAGGTGCTGTGTTTCCCTTAGGATGAGCTTGAATGTGCAAGGCTTACTCTTGTTCGTGACCCTGCTGACCGGTCACCACGTGATTAAAAATAACTAAAAATAGCTCATAATCATAATGTGTTTTGTGGAGCACGTTTGTTTGGCTGGAAAGGGACCTCCGGAGGCTTGTTAAGCCTGTTCTTGCTGAGAAATGTATTTTGTAGACAACTGATTTAACTATTCCTAGTGACATGATTCTAGCTGAGACTTGATCCTTTATGAGAATGGAAATTGTGAATCTCCCTTGGCAGTTCCTCCTGTTTCGTGGTGTCCTATTTCTTACACTCCTCCTTCCTCCTCATTGTTTAGGGATCACTAACTGCCATCTGTTGATACCTTTTTTGCATTCGTGTGTTTCCTACACAGCTTGGCAGCTCTTGTCTTCATTCTTGTGGCTTAGGCAAAACAAGCATCCCTAATAGCGCAACAGCAGGAGAACTTCTAACTCCCTGTAAACGTTTGCTCAAGTTCTCCGTTGCTGTCAGTGAAGTAACCTGCAGGACAGACAGTGTGAAGCTACAAAAAGTTAGGCTTTTTCTTAAAAATGGCCTGTGGTCTACACAGAACGGGCTTTTTGTCGCTGCCAGCCTGGGAAAAGCGATGGTTGCTGGGCTCTGGAGGTGTCAGGATTGTGAAAAGCCACAGTTAGAGCCAAGTTATATGGAGATCTATGGATCTGGTCTTCCTATCCAGTCTCACTTGTTGGAGAAAAGTGCAAAAACTCATCTCTGTGAAAGGGAATTAAAAAATGTGGCAGGTATTGGCAGGGGTGAAGAAAGTCTCCTTCACCTCCTGTGGTTTAGTGCAGCACCTTCAACAGAAGCAGAGCTAAACAGGGTCAAACTCCCAGAGAACCAGGCAGGGCTCTCCTGTAATAAAAACAGTGGAGAGTATCTCAGAAAGGGGCACCCTGTCAGCACCTGGGTCAATTGTGCTGAACACCTCGAGGCTGTCTGACAGCAAGGAGGGATGGATTTGAGTTGAGAGGGTATTTCTTAGCCACCTGAATTCTGTGGGACTCGGCATCTTCGTTGTGAATTCCTGCGCAGTCGTTAGTGTTTGGATTAATGAGTAGCACTGGAAGTTGCCCAAATTATTAGTCAAGCATTACAAATCAGTTGATAATAAATATTCAGCAGCAGCTGTCCCTTTGGAGCCTGAGGAGTTAGCTCAGTGGTTTACCCCAATACCTTTCGGTGCCTGAAAGTCCTGGCACTCACATCAGCCTTTGACAGGTTGTACTTCAAGCAGTCAGTTAAGTGCTGTGAAGAGCCCCTGCTTTAGACTGAGCTGGAAAAACAGAACTGTCAATGCAGTTTGTATTCTAGAGGGGTAAAGAACAAACTAGAAAAACCCCACGTATCTCTCCTTTAAAATACCTCTCTGCCTTCTTCGTGTGTGTTTTGCTTATTTTGATAATTCTCTTTTTTTTAGGGTTGTTTCTGATTTTCGTGGGGGAAATTGGAAAAAAAAAAGAGTTTACAATGGAATGAAATGGAGAACAACCAATTTAGTCAAAGTTATTCCCATCTTTCCCATCATTATTGACTGCTAGGGAACAATTGAGTGTCAACATCAAGTATATCTTTTCAGAAACATCGTGAGCAGGATGGAGAAAACAGTAGAATCAGTTTGCTGTTGTTGTGGTAAATATAAACTGGAGTGTTATTCTCCAGGACCATGAAAATGTACTTTTAAAAATACTGGGATTACAGAATTCTCAGTATTTGAAAGTAAATAATTTTGTATCATCAGTTTTCTAAATTTTCCCATTCAAGCAAAATGTGAAGGGTTCTTTCACATTCTGACATATCCACAGAATACTCTGATCCTCTCAAAACTGCCTTCAACAGAGATGCCTGAAATGGGAAGAAATTCTTTCTTCTAGAAAAACAAACAAAAAAGGCATTCAAGAATATAATTATAAACCAGTTATATATACATAATAAAGAATCCTAAAATAATGATATCTAATAAATATAAAGAATTATAAAATAATTATGAATATAATTAGAGGCAGGTAATAGTGAGACTCCATAAAACGTTAATGTGAGAGGTAAAAGGCTTTAAGGTAAAAGAACACGGCGACTGTAAAGTCAAGTATGCAGCAGCTCAGAAAGCCCACCAGTATATTTCCAGATAGAGCCACTTGGGATTTGTGAGCCTTTGACTATTTTTCACACGCTCACAGCCCCCTGCCTCTTGTTGTGTGAGATCCAGCATGTTTTCTGCATTCTTCATTCTGCTACTGCCAGTTGTAGTCACTGACTTCATCTAGGAGTTGAGTTGGCCAACGGCCAGCCAGCCCCACTGGAATTTCTGTTCTCACCATCTGCTGTGGGCTACTCCAGACCTACTTTATATTCAGCAGTGAGCTCCAGTGTTCCCCGTGGCTGTGCTATGTGACAGGAGCTCTAGTCCAGGGAGCTGCCCCCAGAGAGAAGAATTAGTGTATGAAGAACCCAAAGTAGCAAGGCAGAATATTTTGCTAAGCTGGACTATATTAAAACTGCTGAAAATTTCAGTTTTGAATTTATAGTTTGGAAAAAAAAAAAAAAAAACCAACATTTTTTTCCCAGATACTTCAAGATTTTTTAAACATCTTTTTCTTTCTATATTTGACTTTATTTAGTCATTCCATGCAGCGAGGTGCTTTTAATGAAAATAACATTATTGTGAAGACTTGCCTCTCTGGACACAGTGCATGTGTATGGCACCTCCACGTACTCTGCAAAATCAGTCTGTCTGTCTTTACTTCATCCCTGGGTATGAATTGTACAGCTTTGTAAATTCTTTTACAGGAAAATGGCAGCCAGAGCCATAATTCATCAAGGTAAATTTCTGCCTGAACAGTTGAAAATACAGGTATTGTTGTGACCATGTAAAGAGGACTTGATAGGGAAAACTTAGATGATCTTATCCATGAGTTCTTCCTGTACCACCACTTCTGTTTGCAACTGTTCTTGGTGATTAAAATCATCTCAGTTTACTGTGAGTTACCTGCAGAGGTCAGAGCATTACATCCACCTCACCTGGAGGAAAAACTTCTTCACTGTGAGGGTGACAGAGCCTGGCCCAGGCTGCCCAGAGAGCTGGTGGAGTCTCCTGCTCTGGAGACTTTCCA
>JANIJG010019045.1:0-17000 GCA_024611175.1 Megaceryle torquata
CATGGATTACACAAAACATTAATTGCTGCAGTGATTTTTTTGTTGTTGCTGTTGCAATTACATTTCACTCTTTTAGGAATTTTTAAGTACAAAAGTCTTACAAACAAAACCGAACCCACATCTTTTTAGTTATCTGTTGTTTATAATTACATTATTAAAAAAAATAAGAAAAAAATATAATAATATGCTGAGATAAAGTCGAATTTCCACAAGTAACAGAAGACACAGTCCTACAGAATTCTGTTGGCTTATAGAAACCTCATTCACATGCATAGGTGCACAACACCAAGACTTTAAACTGGTTATATTTTCAGTCTATGCAAATATTACATCTTCCTTGGTCGCAATTTTATAACCTTTTGTCTATGGTATTATATTTTTTCATTAGTCCCATAATTTGCTGAGCCTTTCACAAGTTCCATAAACTTTGCACACTTGCTGTCTTGCTTCATAGCTGAAAACAATAGCCAGAAACTAAACTATTAATAATATAATCACCCATGTTTAGGCTGTCCATTAGTACACAACAACTTTAATCACTCCTTACATCAAGCAAAGATGCTGAAGGGATGAAAAGGAAGGGATGTTTTGTGCCACACCATCAGGTCACAAGCAGCCCAGTGACTCCTGTGATGGCACTGACACACAGACTGATCGGGTAAATTAGGTTATTATGTGATCTTTATTAACACCGTGTTTCTATGTTGACCTCATCTGTGAGATATTGAAACAGTATCATCAACACCACCTTTTGCACAGGAAACTGGAATAGGACCAGTCAAGTAAAATGGCCAGGACTAAAATCTGTCTAGGAAACACTGGAAAGAACCAATTGACCGATACTGACAACACTGACAAACTTCAATGAATCAGCTATTTGTTCAAGACCATCCTAAGCCTGAAACCCTTGGAAAAAAACATTGTTTTCTTTGGATTGTCAGCAGTACAGAGAAGAATGATCAGAGACACACGAAGATAGTCATGACTTCATTCTGCTTCTTTGGACAGCATTTGTATCAAAGCCTCTCCCTCCATTTCTCCTTCTGTCCCACAGTCCAAGGCAGTCACAGCTCAGAGACTGGCTGGCCATCAGTCTACATGTGGGAGATGATGAGTGATTGCTTTCTATCCCTTGTTTTGGTTTTTTCTTCCCCTTTCTTTTACTTACTACATTGCCTTTATCTTGACCTACAAGTTTCCTCACTTCTGTTCTTCCCATTCTCTTCCCCAGTCCCACTGGGAGAGAGGGAGTGAGAGGCTGTGTGGTGCTTAACTGCCAGCTAGGGTCACACACCACAGCCAGGAACCTGAAGAAGCACGCCAGGAACTTGAAGAACAAGGGAAACCACTAAGATAATGGAAAAGGCACATTTAATAATTACAAACTTTTCTGGCCAACTCAAAGTTCTCATATTGTCTATGGTTTGGAAATAAAGTGAATAAATTTAATCTAAATTTGAAACCCTGTTTTATTTGAAATATTTTAAAACATATTTTTGTGCAATTGTTGGAGCTTTAAAAAAAAGAAAGCTCCCAATATTTGCTAAACTAAAGAAACTAATTTCACTGAAGAAACTAATTTCATTATTAGGGCAGTAGGCAGAGAAAGGAGATAGATATTTAGATAACATTACCTTTCACTGTTCTTTTTACCACTAGATGAACTGCTGGTGGATCCAGTGCGGTTGCGACTGCCTTTGGAATCTCCATAGCTTTCCCTCCGACCGCCTGGGGACACACGCTCAGCTGAACTGGTTCTCTTAACGGTGCTAATAAAAAAAGGGGCAAGTTTTACAGTGGCACTTGCAAAAGCATGTATCTCTATGATAAATATTTTTGGGAAATGTATCAAGTAGAACTATGACACTAAAAATAACTAAAACTTTGTTTTAAATAACAACTGGATTTGTTAAATACCCTAAACAAAAGTTTTGCTGAGTACCTGGTACAACAGAAACAAACGTACTGCTTTTTCCTTAATCATAAAATAGAAAATGGGCTAAACCAGTATTAAAGTTAAAATATCTAATTTCCAAGTCACCTTTCAAATCTCTGAGTACCCCTCCACACTTCTGGACTTTTGGATTCTCCTAATAAGAAGTGAAACATTTAAAGAGAAAGCATATTATCTGACACCTCCAGCCAGACTGCAGAGAACGCCAAATGTAGGTCAAAATTTGAGCACATGCAAGCTAACTTTGTGTCTTCATTCAGTATCAATTACTCTGTGGTTCAAAGATAGTTTTAATATACTCTGAAGTGCAATTAACATGAGGTAGCCTGCATCTTTTTGCTAGCTTGTCAAAAATGTAAGCTTCCCACTTACAGGTAGGAATAGATTAGATTCCCCACATGTCCTGAAAAAGGGGTTTCTCAAAGGCTTCAACCTTGCCTCTTTTACTTTTCCACCATCCTGCCTGCTAATATAGCTGTCAGGGAGCTCTTTTTTGACTTTATGGCACCCCTTAGACAGTCATCTCTCTCTGATGGGAAAACATGAGCCAAAACACGAGCAGTATTACTTAGTAAGCTAAGCAGAGCCCACTCAGAGCTTACACCAAACAGGAGAAAAATGATTGTGGCTATTCATTAGTCCAAAGCACTTCTCCCTAAAGCAGTGCTTTCCTAACAGGATGGGAAGCAGCTAAGGGTGAGGCCCTGAGCTGGGCAAGTGTCACCTGGATCAAGGCAAGAATCACCCCCATGCCAACAGATGAAAAGACAGAACTCGGTGTCAGGGTCTCATTTCCCCCCACCTCAATCCTGTGCTGTTTTCTCCCCTCCAAAGAGCAGAACAGAAACATCCCCATTATCCCTAACATCCCCATAACTAAATGACCACCTGCCCTACCCTAGAAGCCATGGACACAAATGATTGCTTTCAAGCTCACACCCCTATACCCAAATCCCAACCACAAGCTACATCCCTCAGTGAAAAATTCAGTTCTTTCTGCTCTTGATCCTTTCAGGCCCAACCTTGTCACAGTCTCAC
Source organism: Megaceryle torquata (assembly GCA_024611175.1). NCBI lineage: Eukaryota > Metazoa > Chordata > Aves > Coraciiformes > Cerylidae > Megaceryle > Megaceryle torquata. The sequence goes on from JANIJG010019045.1 coordinate 2,993, forward strand.
CCTCTATACAATCCCCAGCCAGCTCCCCCTTAACCTGCACACATACCCAGGGATGCTTTGTTTACCATAGGCTCATCTCAAGCATCCTTTAGGACTATTTCAAACCTCCCCATCAGCCCCTTAGAACTATCACTACCCTGTTAGCACAGTCAGATGCTCAGTCTCTGGCCTCAATTTGCGTGTGGTGTAAGAAAGAGATGCACTGGCTCTTCATAACTAAAGGAAACAAGACAGACCTTTCTGTCTGGTCAAAAAATATTCAGTTTATTAACTATACCCTACTATTTTTACACTTTAAAAAAAGAGTCTGCTTCCTCTCGTCTTTTTACCAGTGAGAAGAGGAATGTTTCAACATCTCAGCTGTGGCTCAGTTACAGAAATGATGGGAACAACTGAGTCAGAGTCTTCGTGACACGCAATCATCCTTCTGCAGAGAAGGAAGCCCCCATCCAGGGAAAGCTCCACAGAGCAGATGCATGTTAAGATGCATCTCAGGTAGCTTGACAAAAAACTTTCTGGAACATGTGATGGTAGGACAGATGTGCAGTGCTGTGTTTTTGTATTAAAAAACAAGCACAGTTCAAATGGTTAAGCTGAAATAAGAAGAATACCGTTTCTGCAGGGAGAACAATGCAAGAGAGCAAGCAAAATGTGAAGTTACACACAGGCACAAAACAAAATACATTCACAGGAGAAAGAAAAAGGCAGTATAAAGAATTTAATTCAGTCTTCATTTCTGAAATAACTGTCTCCTACGCTAGCCTAACATTATACAAGTCATCTCAATGTCAAATGCATGAAAAAACCTCCTCCAGTAAATTAAATAATACTGTTAACATTTAACTGTTCTCCTGAATCTCTTAACATCATCCAATTTAATGTGATTCCAGTTAAAAAATAAAGCTTTAATTCTGAAATGTTTACTCCACATAAAATAGCTTTATGAGTTCTTCCACTACTTTATATACTGGCAAAAACATCCTCTCTCTGGGATTTTGCAGGATCAAACCTTTATTTTGGCATCTTTTCCTGGTTAAGAAGAGGCAGTATCAGCCTACATTGAAATTAAATTAAGGAAATCACCAAATTACATTAATGTTATAAAAATGGTTATGTTACAGAAGCAAATTTAAACTAATTTTAACATTGTGGGGGGTGTTGTTTTTACAACTATCGACATTCAAAAGATGAACTGGTATATAAAAAACGAATGGGTGGGATTAAAGCTTAAAAGTGTAATGATATTTTCTTTCTGAATAATGAAGTCTCATATCAGTATAAAAACTACTTTTACCACAAGAACAAAATCCTTTTAAACTCTTTTGGCTTACGTCCATTACTGCTTAAACTAATTAGCAATGCTATCTTCTGACAAATTTTATTTTAAACTTTGAACAACAACAACAAAAGCCCAGTGAGAAGTATTAGCAGGTGGTAGGAAAAGAGGATTATAACTCCATTATATTAACTCAGTTTTGGCACATACACATTTTGGTAGCTATAGTGTAAAATACCAGTGATTATATCCACGGCTACAGTAGACACACTGTGACCTCGGGAGGAATTTAAAACAACAGAAAATACTCATTTAATTTACAGGTTTGTAAGAGTGGATTCCAGAATTTGGCCTCCACATTAGTGATATGAACAGAGAGTATTTTCCATTATTTAGAAAGACAACATTTAGTAACACAATTTTTATCTTGTTTAAGACAGCCATGTGATCTAATGAAACAGTCCTATAATAAAAGTTACATTAACATGAGATAATGAGGGTAGAATTACTGAAATTCCAATTATCTGAGATTTGCAATGCATTTAGCAATGATGAGTATGTTTTTAATATGTACTCCTGAAAATGTTAAAAATGAGAATAACTGCAGTTCTACCATGTTAGTCTACATGTTTAGTACCATGTATTAAAACAGCCACTTTCTATGTGTTGAACCAAAACAGAAAGGAAAAACAACTGAGCTTCAAAACTACAAAGCTATTAAGGATCCCTCACCTTAGAGCAGGCTTTTTCAGTTTGCATGCATTGAGAAGATTCACAGACCTGCTTAATCCAGATTGAGAGGTGCGTAAACAAAGCAGAATAAAAAGTGAATGCAACAATAAAATGCAGAAACAAGACATTTAAACCAAACTTACATTAAAAGACATAATTGCATGCTTTCAAGATATGAAGTCACGTGCAAGAGTAAACACCACAGTGCTTATTGACTCAGATGTTTGATCATTTCAAGCCATACATTTAAGGACATCACTGTATCTTTGAATGACAATAGCTCCAATACACTGATTGTTTGTAAAGTGAGTCAAAAAAAAAAACCAAAACCAAAAACAACCAAAAACTATCTGAAGAAACCAGACAGATGATCCAGCTAGAAGACAAAGACTATTAAAAAAGCAACAATAGAGACAAGAAAATAAATCCTCATATATACATACATATACCACAGCATAGCATGAATGTTTCAGAAGGTTGCATTACTGAATTTTGATTAAATCAAATCTGGCCAAAATTAAAATAAAAACAAACAAACAAACATATCCTTAATTACTTTGTTTTTAAAAAATATAAAAGTTTTTAATAACATGAATTAAAAATAGTACACAATAAGACAGTAACTGAGATATTAATATTTTGAAACTTGTCTAGCACTCCTTCTCACCCTCATTTAAATCAATTAGAATAAATTCAAGAATAACATATGACTTTAATTTCATTATGCCTTTGAGCAAAATACACTAATAACTTTAACTGTTAGAGCTACAGTGAAGTGGCATAACAGTTTTGCCACTCAAAGTTGAATGGAAAGGGAATTATTTTTTATTTTATATTCTGTTTATTTTAAAACATTTTCTTTGAAAACCAAGCATTAAATAGAAGAATTAATTGAAGGTTTGATACAGAGTTTGTGTGTGTGCCAGTTACAAACTATCGCTGCCCCCAGAACAGAACACAGAACATTAATTCCAGGAGACTGAACAATTTCCTAGGGGCCATGTGTTTAGAGTTTTGAAGAACAGGAATTTATCATATTAAAGTATTTTATTCTCCCTACAAACAAAGCGCTTTATGTTTTCTTTGTTCCAGCTTCTTCCTTTTGATCTCTATTGTTAGAGTTTTGCACCATTGTAATACTTTGCAATCTGCTGGGGAGAAAGAATGACTGATTGTCTCCTTTTGAAAGGCAAAGTATGTGGTAGCCTGCAGCTTGCAGCAGCATCCCTACTGGGAAAGGTACTGTCTCCATTCTCCTCCCCCCACCCCCCCCCCTTTTTTTTTTTTTTTGGCACCCCCATTTCTTTTAATACCCCTTTTTTTTTTTTTTAAAAAAGAAAAAAAAAAGCCCTCCTTTTCATGCGACCCAAGACACTGTGAATGTGTATGGCGCGCTGGATCCAAATGGGAGTTGGCAGTTTGAGTGGCATCTTCCAAGGCATCCGGGAGACCCCCAGTAAGAGGAAGGACTGAGGTGTTTGTAATTTTTTGTTACTGCTGTTGTTACTTTGAAGGTAGCTTGGATCTTAACCTCGCAGGAGAATTGCCTACATACCAGTGGCATACATGACTCAGTAGATCTGCTTGCAGCTCTCAAGTGCATCGTCGACCCTTTGCGTGTGATTTTTTTTTTTTAATTTTTTAAAATTTTATTCCTTCTTCCCAATCAATCGTCCCGGCTGTTGGGATACCGGGCACCCAGCCTGCTGTTGCGGCTCAGGTGCGGGGAAGCCGCACGGCGGAGTTGGCGAGGCTCCGGGGAGGGACTCGGTGCCGCCTGAGACCATGGCAGCGCGGAGGCGAGACGCCTCCGCCTGGAAGTACTGTTGGGGAGTCGCGATGGTTTTATGCAGAACTGCACTGGCGAGGTCCATCGTTTTAGACCCCATATATTGGAATTCCTCCAACCCAAAGTAAGTTTCCATCCCGCTCCCGCCGCTGCCTCACCCGGGCGCCGGCGCTGCCCTCCGCGGCGGTGCGGGGGGGACAGGGCCGCGTCCGCCGGGAGCCCCGGGGACGGGGTGGGGGACACTGCGAACAGTGGCTGACGGGGACTTCAGCATGGGCGGGCAGCAGGATCCGTCCCTTTCCAGGGCGGGTGGTCTGTGTCACGGCGGACCTGCCCCGTGGGCGCTTCTCCCGGCGGGAGGGTCCCGGGTGGGGGAGCCGTGGAGGGACGGGGCGGTGGCATCAGGCTGAAACCTTGCGGGCGGGGTCCGGGCTCCGCTCTTGCGGAGCTGCCGCTTCCCCAGGGTCGAAGGAGGCCGGCAGATCCGGCCTGCGCTGGGCTGGCAGGAAAGGGTGATACTCTTCCAACTTCTCCGTCTGCAGATGCAAACTCATCCCATTGACTCCAGAGAAGTTACATCTGCTTATAACAGGGCTAAATTTGGTTGTGGAGTTGATGGTATCAAAGCACATGTCAGTGAGTAATGAACTAAGCATTACCCATCACACAACCATTTAGTGTCATTCTTCATTAACAAACGCAGGCAAAAAAAGTACATGCGTTCCCAGGACTTCACTATCAAAGCACAGTCTTAAAATAGAAGCATATCCTTTATTAAAAAAAAAAAAAAGCCCCGCAACGTTACTTAAACATGCAAAATTACTGTTCTTGGGAAGAGGAACTTTTTGGAAAGTGGGCCGTCTTTGTAAAAATAAATCAGAGGCCGTGATGAAAAACTAACTCTACTTCTCTTTTTGTCCTCTTTCGCTTTTGACACCAAAATACAAGTTCGCTTTGTTCAGTTGTGAAATCCTTTGAACTTTTGTGATTAAAAACACTGCTTTAGTAAACAAAAAGCACGATAGGAAGAAACAGCCTATGAAGAGTTTTGGGAGTTTTGCAGAAATGGGTTAAGAAATTTCTTTTATCCCGTGTTATATCTCAAATGATGTATATTTAAAACAAACCTTATGTTTTTGTTAATTGAATTTAGAATTTCCTATTAAATCCATTACGTACACATCTTGCTTTCCCGGGGGACTACTTAGGGCAAATGTTAGGTGGTGATGAGACAAGGAGAATGGATTATTTCCTGGATCAGGGAGCAATTCTGTGTAGGTAGTGGGATCTCCAGGAGTTTAGTGAAGGTTTCAAAGTTTGAATTAGGAGTAGAATCTCAAGTTTATTAAGTAGTCTTGCATTACAGTCATAGTTACCTACTGTTGTTTCCACAGAAGGACAAACTCGCTGCGGTTTTCTTACATATTTTTTTTAATAATGGCCATATTTACTGTATCTGTGTAAGACTGCTTTACAGAAAAGTTTTCTGATTTTTTTTTTTAAAAAAGGAATACTGTGGACTACTCAGTTCAGTGTGTTTATTCCTATAATTTTGTGACAAGTGATAATTTTGCATATGTACCAGGTGGGAAGACAGTTAAAAAGAAATAAAGTTTAGCTCCAGTCTCTGGCTTTGCACTTTTATGATGCTCCAGAACTAAAGCTTTTCTTTGGCTTAAGAAAGCTAGGACAGCTGAGAATTAAGCGACCTGGCCGGTTATAAAGCGGGCTGTATAAAGCTATTTGAATTTTCGAAAGTCAAAGGCTGCGAGCCTGGGTTGCATTGCATTAGTGGGCCTGCTGTGCCGGTGGAAACGGGTTTGGCTCAGCCGCGGAGGCAGGGGAAGGCTTCTGCATCACCAGCCTGTGTGGGTTCATGCCTACAGAGGTCACTGTTCCAATGCAGAAGAGCTTGCTGCTGCTCTGGCCGCTCCTCGGCCAGCCCCGACCTGCCTTCGCGTCTTTAACTTACCTTGATGGCTTTTATTAGCCACCAGTGAAATGAAAGTATCCGAAGAGCTGAATGCAACTCATCTTACAGAGCCTGGGGATATGCTTCCTTTATCAAATATAAGTTGTGTTTCCATTTGGCTAATTCTAAACTATTTGATTACAAAAAAAGGCTTGAATGTTGTTAATGGTAGATCTAATGATAATATCTAATTACTTTTTCAACTTAAATGCATGCTTAAAAATAGGCTGTGCTGTTGATGTAATTGAGTTTTCTTGAGTGATTCATTGAGGCTTAATCACCACAGTGAAGAAGTACACTATTAAAATTAGTCTTTTCAATTGCTGGGGCTAGTGATTTATAGGCCACTTGGAGGCCCGTAGTTTGAGGAAGCTTACGAATGCATTACCGATATTGCTGCCGGTGAGAAAGCTCCACTTCTCAGAGCAGGATTTCTTACTAATTCTTGTCACAGTTGTTTGCCTGAAGGATACTGAATAATTTCTCCTTAGACGAAGTTATCCTCACTCTGAATTCAAGCTGCATGTTAGCTCAAGAAGTAAGCTGCTGAATATATCCTGGCATAGTGTAATAATAAAGCTCCTTTTAGGTTTTAAATAATAACTATCTTTGGTGCTGGTTAATTTATTCAGGGAAGCTGTGCATTTAACTCTATTGAAAGCCTCAATACATAAAACTGCTGAAGAGGTAGGCAATTAAATGCTGGGAGAAGTTGTTAGTCAGGGTAATATAAAGTATGAAATAATACATTTTAGGTTAAGTTGAATGTATAAACTGAATTGTTTTTGCAGTGAAGTTTAAAGGTTGTAATTTCTAGCAGGTGGCTAGGATGGAGAGCATGCGGTAGCTATTTGAACACAGCTTCTTCCTCTGTACACCCCTCTCTCCCTTTTTAGAGATCTGCTTTTACTGCCTTGATCAAATCACAGGTGACAATTTAAGTGACATACATAAAATAATTATACCTGTGACTTCATTGCTTGGGAGGTTAAACATCATTGTTGCAGATGGTTTTGTAGACTTTACAGGCTTCTCATCTGAAGAAACTTAGATCCCATCATCTTGAAATCAGAGAAAAATTACTCTGTAGACTTAACTCCTGTTAACACTCTTTAATAGTAAACTTTCTGTCTGTGCTGTTCCTGCCAAGACAAACAATGTATATAGTTAGCACGGATTACCTCAGTTTCACCTCACAAGGGCTCACCACCTCCTTGGACACACAGGACCGCATGTAGCAATGTGTGGTGCTTTTTAGTCAAACGGTGGAGAAATCCCATTCAAAAAACCCCGTTGCTTCTGTCCGAGTGTCGCTGTTCTCCGTGTGCTATAGGCTGGTGAGCAAAGCTGTTCTCCGTAGTGACATGTGGAAGGTTATCCTCACAAGTGGTGCCTTTGACACTGATTAAGTTAGATTATATAGCTGTTTTTCCCTCCCTCTGATAATCAGTTATATATGGGATATTTCACAGCCTGCCTCTGAATGAATGCTAATGTGTCAGACACTGATAAAATAAACTACAATTTATGACCCTGTTAAATGTTCTTTCTATTCAGTAGCATATAGACTAGTCTGCTTCTCATTGTATCTGAAATTCTTATTTTTGTAGGTAAACAAATGCACATTCACTACTGATTGAATGGCCCCTTGAACTATGCTCTGCAGTTTGCATTTGGGTTAATCTTGTCGGTTTTAATATAGAGGGGAAAAAAGGAGAAAGCACCAGGGGTGGAATTGTTAGTGCTTTCACATCCACATTCCTCACATTTTGTCAGGATGATAAACTGTAGGTAATGGACAGCCGTTGTTTCACAGGACAGGGGAGCCAGCCGGAGCACAAAGAGCTTGCTAAAATGATATCTCAACATGTTTGGGAGCCTCTCAGCTAGACAAGAATTTATTTAGGAGTCCTGTGTCATGGGACCACACTTTCTAACCTCAGCAATTACAGCTTCAAGCTGAAGAAACAGGAGTGGAAGGTTAAAATGATTTAAACACATGCTCCTAAATTGTACCCAAAACATAGCTGTTGACACTTGGCATGCTAATACAAGGACTGAGTGGTCGCTTCCAGTCCATTTGATATCGCTGGCACTTGTGGCCAGGTCTCTGTAGCACAAGTGAATTAGTAAAATGCATTCAGAACAAACTGAAGGCCGAATTCTTGAGCTGGTTATTTTCCATGGCTTTTCATACATGAGGTATAATTGCTATATTATTTATAGTAATTATTTTAAAACATGTTATCTGTAAGCTGTACGATGTTATTTCACTTTAATGAAGTAATTGCTTTTAGAAAGGCAGTGACTAAAAGTCAAACTAAAATCACTTAAGTTCTCCCTCTTCCCACACACAAGAATGCCTTTTTTTTTTTTCCCCTTCTCTTCCTTGTTTTATTCTAAGGAGATCAGATTGCTTTAGGTGTGACACTCAGTATCGTCTCAAATTTGGACAATGTTCCTGTAATTAATGAGAAGTCGGTAGAGGACCTGAGGTGACTGCTGTGACACGCTGGCAAAGCCAGGCCTTTCAGCCTTGTGCAGCAGCCAGAGACAGGGTGACTTTTGGGGCTTTTTTTTTTTTCTTTTTTGGAGGAGGATCTGGTCTTCTTCTGTCATGCAACCTGCACTACCTGCAATTGCTTGTTGCAAATGAGAAGAAAGTGTTGTTCTGAGAAAAAAAAAAGTGATTAAAATGTTATTCATGTATGCCTAATGTCTGCCTGCCTTGGCTGCTGACATAAAGAAACCTGTTTTTCTGGTCATTTATCATACATCTACATGGATTTGCTTATGAGCTCATTCTTTGTGAGGCGTTGTGGAAACTTAAATAGGAATGTTAAACTGCTTGAAATAGTTTGATTAAACTATGCAGTGCCACAGAATATGGACTTTTTTTTTTTTCCAGAACACTGTTGTCTTGACCAGGGGAGGTTTTTTGGGGGGTGGGGAGGGAGTTTCAAGGGAGAAGAGTTTGGGGGGGGGAGTTGCATGAAAAACAGAGGAAGGGAGGATGGCAAATGGACAGTGTTAGAAGAGCTTGGAAAAACTCCTGTGGCTTCATTGTCTCTTTAAAGCCAGAGAACACAAAGACAAATGCAGTTCAGCCTTTCTCCCATGATGGAAAATGTAAACCGTTGACACAGCTCCCATGTTTAACTTGTTTAATTCTCATTTTAAATTCAGTACTATACCAGCCGTGTGAACTCTGAAGATTTCTTTAGTAATCCATTTTGTAGTTCCGAATCAAAAACAAAGTGAAAAGGTCTGACACAATTTGCTTTTATTTTTAGGCAAATCAACCCTGGTCATAGTTAATAAGGGGATTACAACCCAGACTAGGTCTTTACAGATGTAATGTAAATCAAGGGCAGAGTATAAAGAAACTGATCCCTTTTGATTGAAGTATGGTAAAAAGGCATAGAGAAACTAGCAGCAGTAATCTGATTGTATGGCAATAAAACCACCATTTTCTGTCTTTCAGATAAAAATAATGTGGTAAATCCATGCAGTTCATAAGATGTAAAGGCAGATAAAGGGTGATGCCATGGCAACATATAGATTAGCTTGATGTTAGAAATGACACGTCTCTGAAAGGGGTGTTGGAAACTAAGGGCCTTGCTCGGGGCTGTAAGGTATTATGTGAGAACCGCACAAAACTTGGGGGCCGGGATTAGGAAGTATGAAAGGCCTACTTGTGGCTTGGGGTGGTTGAAGCAGTAAAGAAAAGCTGCTCAGTTCTTGCTCATTGGTGGCGTATAATATGGTAAAGATAGATTTCATTTACTGCTTTCTGCCGAGACGGGGACTGATTAAAACTTGAGATGGCTGCAATTGTTAGGTGTGGAAGATTTTCCTTTTTAACTCCTGCCCTAGTAGCAGCCTTTCTGAAGAATTAGCTGCACTTGGGATTTGTTGCCTTAATCTATGCAGGAGCATGCTGGCAAGGAACAGAGACCAGAGGGGATAGGTAGGACTGGGGTTATCTGGAAGGAAAACAGAGACCTTTTGATTTCAGCTGTGTTTCAGGCTGTGGTCTCCATCTCATACTCCATGGGAGCAACAAAGATAAACACGCGGCATTGTCTGTGCCTTGGACAGGTGATACTTCAGCATCTCTTGTTTTCCATCCTGCAAAAATATAAAAGAAAAAAACAACCCCTAAACAAACCAGCGTCCATTCCTATTTACCAATAAAGCTGCAGATAACCAGATTGGTCTGGCTTAGTCTCTAGGTGGTATTTATTTCCGAAAGGCAGGCTGAAATCTAGAAATGAATGAGATAAGCATCTGCCTACACCCCTCCCTCCGCCCCAACTTAAAATCATTGGGATGAGTTTGCTGTCAGCCCCTTGAGTTCAGCTGGCAGACAATTTAGCCATTGTTTTGTCATTTATTTTAAGCAATCCGCAGCTGTAAAGGTAGTAAAATACCTATCCTAGTGCAGCTACTTCGATTTTTTTTTCCCCTTGCTTTTTCTCTTAAAAAGCCTTCTAAATAGTTAAGACTTGCTTTTCTAACCCATTGAAAACTGTAAACACCCACAACTTAAAGCTAGCCTTACATTGCAAATCAGGGGTACTATTCAAATGAGAAATATTTACTTTATTGCCTTCTCATTTGTCTGCTAAGGGGAGAAGGAGCACTCTGCATTTGTTAGGCAGAGTCTAGACATTAGGGGAAAAAAACCACTGAAGACTACAATAACAGTTGTGTCTTTCTTTAGTGGGAATAAGCCTAGGATGAGCTCGGCAAAATGGAATTCATGCTGTTTGTTTGGCAGTGGCTCGGACGCTTTTTAAGGGATGATGGATTTTTATTTATTTATTTTTGTGTTTGTTTGTTTTGTGTGGAGTTTTTTTTTTTTTTTTTTTGGTCTCTTTTTTTTTTTTTTTATTTCTTTTTTTTTTTTTTTTTTTTCCTCTCTGTGTGTTTGTTTTAAATAAATATGTTAATCGCTTGCTTGAATTTATCATTCTTATCCTACCCCATAGTAAGCTGGAAAGCTTCACAGCTCTGACTGAAAAGGGAACTCCACAACCAAAACTGTCAAGCTGCTGATGTGATTTCACAATTTAAAAATAAACAAGTGCATATAGGGAGTTGAGCAGATTGGCAGAATATATGGGACCTGAAGTGCTCAGATACGTTTCCTCTCTTGCAGCTTAACCTTCGCAAATCTCTATCAAAAGATCTGATTCATTTGCTGAAATTCTCCAAAGCTCAGGGGCACCCTCAATCTAATTTACAGGCCGGTCACATCCAAGCACCTTGCATTCTGCATTTGACAATGATTGCTAATGGGCCATTCAACTAAAGTATTTGCTTGTTAACAGGGAACAGAGCATGATAAATGTCCAGCAAGCTTGCGGCCTCCTTCAGCTTTTCAAATGCAGACTGGTGCATATTTATGGCAGGCAAATGACAAAGAGAGAAGCTGAATTACTCTGGCCTTATGCTTTCTGTTCGAACAAGGGTTAAAGTAATTAAAGAAATAATGCAAAAACCGATGTCCTTTGTTTGCCCACCATTATCCAACATTTAGCTTTCGAACCTGCCTGTCATGTCACATTTCAGAAATGTACCAGATAAGGCTTGGTGGCTTTGGCAGGGTGCAGAAAGGAGTGAGCTATTCTTTATGGAGAGCATCCTGGGCAGTGCACTCCAGGTCTCCCTGTTCCCATACAGAATCCTCTGCAGGTTCCCAGAGCTCTCCTGAAATAGTTTGCACTGACATTCATTAACTGGAAGATGTACTTAAAAACACAGAGGTTTTGCAATTTGCAAACTTCTGCTGCCCTAATTGGAAAAAAAAAAAACCAAAAAACAAAAACGACCCAACTAAAAACAAAGGAACCCACCCCAAACACAAAACAGTGGAGAGGCTTTGAGAAAACAAGCACATTGCATTCAGTATGTTTCTGAAAGCCAAGTATGAAAACAAAATGGTAGCACAAAAAACAGTTTCGCTGTTGCTCCCCTTCCCCCAAGGACAAATACACCTTCAAAACTCAAACTATAAAGCATGCACACAGAAGTTCCCCTAAACTTGAAGCATCTTCAAGTGTACTTTTGAATTGTGTCTTTTTTTTTTTTTTGTGCTTGTAGATTCATATTTAATCTTAGCCTGATTCTCAAGTCTTTGAGCAGACAAATGCAGAATTACAATAGATTATTTCAAAGTCCATATTTGAAAATGTCATTTAGTATTTTACATTTCTAGTTGCAAGCAGATAAACATGTCCAAGGCTTCTGTCTAGCTCCTGTTCAACTCCATGAAAGTACCTCCAGTGATTTCAGTAAGTATGACATTAGCCTGCAAGGCCGTTACATTACAATTGTTTTTTCATTATAGACAAAAATTTATTTTCTTGTAATGAACAAAATATATCCTTTTACTCAAAGGAAGGAGAACATCTTTTTTTTTATTTATTTATTCACCCCCCTGTTAACTGTGATGCAGAGAACTTTCCTTTGATGTGATTATATACATTGCCAAAGACAGTGAACAAGAGCAGGACCTCTATCTTCTTTGGCAATCCCGGCCAGACAACACCCAGTGTTTATTGCGGTATCAACACGGTAATTATAATGCAGCTGATTTAAACTTTGATGTAATAGTCTGTGCTTTTTTTCTGGTTTTAAATGTGGGTTCCAAGCCAAAAAAGATAAAGGCTCATAGAGGATTATGTTGCTAGGTGAATCATTCCATGGCATATACAATACTATAAGATGTTTTTTCTACCTTTAGCATTCTTTTTAAATATCTCGTAATGAATGGCTAAAATAGGATTTACAAAACTTTATTTAGTAGTATTCAAAGCTGTGTACACTTTAAAGCATAATCAAGTTTTACGTGTCAACAGAAAATTAGGAATTATATGACTTGTCTTACACAAGAGGATAAGTTAGATGGTGCAGTGATACGTTAGGATGAAAAAAACTGTGATGCTGCAAATTACTTCTCACTGTTTGTTAGCTTTTGTTTGAATAGTGCATTTACTTAGGTACCCAAACCAAAGAACAGCAGTGGGGAAGGTGAACAATGCACTATAAAGGGAAGTGCATGTTAAAGCTAATAAGAGCGATTTAAAATTTATGATTATTATTATTAGTTAAAGCCCAGTCGCAATTGAATGCTATTTTATTTTGGATTGGGAGTTCTGCCAGACTCCAGCCTGTCAGAGCTGAGAAGACTCAAATCAAGTCCAGGCTTATTTCTGCAGCAAACAGGAATCCTGGCTCCTTGCCTGTAGATTCATTCAGGAAGACCCATCTGGCTTTTGATGTTCTGCAAGTTTGAAGCAGTTTGTTTAAGGAACCTATGCAGTGAGCAGTGGTGAAAGCACACATAACTGCGTTTCTGACTCTTCGAGTGGTGCATCGTTTCGCATTTTCATTTTTGCTGGTGCTTGCCATCTGCTTACCTACTGTCTGAGCAGCAGTTGGTTTCTATACCTGACTGCATAAAAGTGTAAATTTGGAGTTGGGAACATCTTGACTCCTTTTGAGGATTCGCAATCCCATAGCATTCAATGTCCACACTTCAGTTGCTTTCTTCATGTTTAATTAATTTCAGTTTAGTTCTGAAGCAGTCTAGTTTAATCACTGCACAACAGTTGACCTTTAGGTTTTTGGTTGTTTTTATTTTATTTTATTTTATTTTATTCTTCCAAGGTATTTCTAAGCTATATAGATTCGCTGAACGGGGAAGGTCATGTTGGCAGGCAAGATTACTAGTCTGGGTGATAAGTATTTTAAGAGAGATGTTTTTTAGTGGTAATTGTTCCTTTTGTCAGACAAGTTTTTTGTCACTCTTTTTTTAAGAAAAACAACAACTGAATCTTTCATAAATTTATTGGTTGTTGTAGTCTTTTCCATTCTGTGGATTGATCTGTGACAGCAAGGTGAGGAAGACAGCACTGTGCTCCTAGGGCCTGACTCAGGAAACTGTCCTTACTCAGAAAAGCTTGTGTTAAGCATGTGCTGAATGCTGAATATTTTTGCTGAAGCGGGACGAATTTAAGCATGAGCTGTCTTGAACCATGGCCAGAGTAAAAAGGTTTTTTGGGGTTGAACAAATACAGATCTCTCTGAGGCTTCAGTGCCTTTTTTTTTCTTTCCTCCCCGTCACCACCCCCCTCCTCCTCTTTTTTTTCTTTTTTATTTATAATATATTTATCTGATACACATTGGCTCTTTGTCACCTCGTTCTGATATTTTTTTTTTTTTCTTTGCT
>JANIJG010019045.1:17100-32413 GCA_024611175.1 Megaceryle torquata
CTTTTTTTTTTTTCCCTTTATATCAGAAAATGATGTCAGAAGCTAAGCTTTGTCTGCATTTGGAAAGAGTCTTAATTTTCATGTAGCTTGGCTCTAGTCAGCATAGCTGTGCCAGTGGTGATCCCTTGTCTTGGCTGGGACAACTTGAGCAGGTCCATCAGCTTTGCTTCTGGACGTCTGGCTGCAGTGGTATCTCTGCTGGGACTGAATTTTCAGTGCTTTTGCTTGCAGTTCAGTGTAATGCCAGCAACGCATTTCCACTGATCACTGAGTGACATGGCTGTTCCCAGGAGCCCAGGTTACCCCCCCGAGAGATAACCCAGTTTGCAACAGGTGCACAGGCTGAGCATCCCTGTGGTAGAGGCTGAAAAAAATGCAGTGTCTGGCAGGTGCAGAGCAGTAGGTTAAAATTGAATTGCTGAAGCTCTTGCTGTCCCCAGCCATCTGCTGAACTCCTCTGATGAATGTTTCCACCTGGGGAAGGGATGTCTGATCTAGTGTTGAATGCACTTCTGGACCTTTACAGGAATTTTTAAACTACTCTAGTGTCAGTTTAGCTTAAATTTGAGAGGCTCTGACCTGCAGCAGGCCAAAAGCTTGTTCTTGGTGGGTCAGATATTATTACTGCCTTGGAGGTGGACGTGGCCACTCAGTTTTGTTCTACTTATGCAAGTCAGGCAAACTTTGAAAAAGCTGGTATTTAATGTAAGAATGTAGGAGCTCTACAATTATGAGTGTCTGAATCTTGGGTTTAATGTGAGATGTAAGTGCAGACTGTTTGTAGATCTCCCATTTGGATTTTTGCTCAAGGTCATTTTCTCTCACCTGAAAATTGTCTTTTCAGTATAAAGAGAAAAATGATATGGTATAGGAGTGATGGAGAGTTGTAAATGGATTTTGAAAATCTTGGCATAAAAAACAATTGTTTGCCAGAGTAGGTTTGGTTTGTCATACAGTGCTGTTACTGATTTGGCATAAATTTTCCTTAAAGTTGTTGAGTAAAGTTCTGAGTTAACAACTTGTTCTACTTCCAGTGTTTACTTATGCAGGCAAATGGTATGCAATAATGTCTTTTCTAACAACTGCAAAGCAGCTGAAATTTTTTTCTTTGAATTTGAGATATAATCACTGATTATTAATGTCTCATCAAGTAGCAAGACAGTCTCCGCCCTCTTTTATAGACTTTGCTTGGAGCATGTCTTGGAACAAGACTGTGCAGGTGTGAACAAATTGTAGTTAAGAGAAGGAAAACTGCAAACTTCGGTTGGTATCCTTCTATTGTGGCTGACATAAGACATTTGTTTTTGCAATAGGAACAGTGGAGAAGAGCACAGAACAGCATAGCAATAGAACAATCTGGTTTCATTGTTTTGGTTTTTTTTCTTGTGATTTACAGTGCCCTTTTTGAAAAGTAGTTCTTTGGCAAATGCCAGCTGCTTCCTGTTAGCTTTCTAAAAGCAAAAGACTTTAGTGACTTGTATAAGAAGCACACATGGTTTGGTTTGACTTCCCATTCCATGCTAACTATTACTCTGCATCTTTTCAATAAAGCACCATCTTCCTTGGGTTTGGCACAGCCTGCCTCTCTGAGCTCAAGTCAAGTAGAGCAGTGGTTTTGTGTTACGCTGAATTCATAGCACAGATTTTCTTTCTTTTTCTTTTTTTTTTTTTTCCCCAAAAATTCAAACCATATAAATACCTGATTATCTTTGCTGTGAGAGCAAAGAACTACTTTAATATTCCCAGTAGCATTTTTTGAACAACAATTCTTTAATTAAAACAACATTGGTCTCTTCCTGTATTTCATGGCTAGCAAATGAGAGAAAACACCAGTGTTAATATCAAAGGGAGTCAGTTTTCATTACAGTAATGGTTCAATTGTGAAATGCTGTAGGCAGTGAAATTTAATATTATTGTGACTTGTATTGTAATTGTAGGATGACAGAGGAAAATGGATTAAGTTTAAATATAAGTGTACACAGCAGCACATGGACTTTGTCAAATGGAATCTGAGGGTTGGGGCAGGATGGGTCCCCCCTCTGGCTCTGTCATAATGAGTTAGTATTTTGTAAATAACTGGCCACTAGACTATAGATTTATTACCTTTTGTAGATACATGTGGACTCAGAGAGACATACGTGGATTCTGTACTGACTGTAATTGCAATGCAGAGTTGCAGAACGGGTTTATGCCTGTAGGCTTGCAGGGTTTTTGAATGTCTAGGCTTCTTGTCTTCTTGTCTTCACCTTTCATGAAAATATTCTTGCCTGCCAGTTTGTGAAGTTTTGTTCTGAAGGATACACCCATCCTTTCAGTTAAGGGATTGGTAGCACATAAATGGCCTCAGACTGGAAAGCCCTTTGTCATTCTTCCTGATGAATAAAACCAAATTCAAGACGCAGATGATCTTTGCTTACAAAGATTGTGCTGGAGAGACAACTAGTCTTAATGAGCAATATCCCCTTCTTTCCCAGTTGCCCATGTACATGCAGATTAAAATGGAAGATGGTAATTTAAACCATCCATTACCGATCCCTTCCAAGGAAGATTAGGCACAATGAAAGCTAGATGTTTCATTTGTTTACAGTGTAGGCAAGTGGGAGATGTCTCCAAAGCAGTACCTGATAGCCTCCTGCCGTGTTAACATGGTTCCCTGTCGCCTTACCCCATATTTTCACAGTGTTTCTCAGACCTATGTTCATGTTGCAACCTGTTCTAATGTTAAAGTGCAAAAGGGGGCAGTAAAGTGCTATCCAAAAAAATATTTATTTTTAAGGGTATTTTTTGGTGTCAAAAGTTGCATTTCTCAATGGGTTTATAATCTCCCATATTTAAACTAATGATCACGTGAGTATCTTCTGTTTTAAAGGCTTAGAAATGTCACCAAAGCATATCATTAAGCACTGTGGGAACAATGTTTGCTCTGTGTATTTGCATGTGCTGTCCTTTAACCCAATCCTGAAACATGCTACATATTTGGAAGGAATCAAAGGCAGGAAGCTTTCCTCAGATATATTTAGGACATAGCTATACCAAGCACTTCTGAAAGAATTTCAACTTTGCCAATCGTGTCTGGTTCTCACGTTGTGCATTACCAGCACCGCGGTTCTAGGAAAACAAAATGAAAAGAATGCTGATGCTAGGGGTTTCTGCTTGAAGTACTAAAGTGTGTAGTGGTGGCATGGGTCAAGAGTTGGGCTCTCATCCAGACTTGCATGCATCATTTGTCAAGAGGTAACTAGAAAGAGCAACTAATTACAATGCACCTACTGAGTGTTTACTCTCTCAAAAATTCCTCAGAATAAGCCATTTATACAGATTGGCTAATACTCTCCACTGCAGCCACTTGCAGTTTTTAAACTCAGTGTAGAAAGCATGTTTCTGCTGAAACGCAATAAAAAGGAGAATGTGCCTGTGTGTGTTTCTGTGCTTGTGCATGAGAGAGCGAGCAATGATTTAAGGAGTGATTCTGTTTGCTGAAGTGGAGTAAGTCCAGCACTGTTGTGAGGGTTCATATTTCTGTAAATGCTGATGAAATGTTAATATTATACACTTTAAAGCGGAGTGTTGGTCATATCCATCTTTTTTTTTTTTTTTTTTTTTTTTTTGCCTTAGTTGGAAGACTGTCCTGAAGCACATTAGCGGTTCTTTTGTGGTAACCGGAATTGATTTAGTAAATGGATCAGAATTCTCTAGTGCTTTAAGTACTTTCAGCAGAGCAGTAATTGCTTTCTGCACAATAATACAAAAAGTTAATTGCTATTAATAGTGCTTTATGTGGAGGTCATGTATGAAAACTGAATATAAAATCTATATTTAAAAAAAAATCACCTCAGTAAAAAAAAACGAATTGTACATCTTTTCAGCATTTCAAACATTACCCATGTGGTAAATATTCTAAGCAGGCTGCACGTTCTTGTGCAAAAAGCCCAGATCTTGTTTCCCATTGTAAAGGAAAAAAAAAACAAACAGACAGGTGTTTGCTGTCAAAGGGTTTGTTTTTTGTTTTTTGGGTTTTTTTTAAGGCAAAGGAAAACGAGCTTCTCTTTTATGGAAGGAAATCCACACATTCTTTTTCACACCCTGGATTTATGTTGGGGACAGAGGGGTAAAAAGCAAGTTAGTCTGAAGGTTTTAGTTACGTAAGTGGGTTTTCTGCTTTGTTCTATGAGTGAGAGCCAAGCAGGGGAGGAAAGGGCAGCTCTCCAGCAAATCTAAATTTTCTCTTGCAGGCAGAGATGGTGGTGTCCAGTTGAAACAGATATGCTGTTTTACAGCAATACCCTTCTGGCAGCTGTGCACCCGGCGGCTTGAAGGCAGGGTGCTGCCTCTGCTTGGCAGGGTGGGCTAGGGAGAGAGGGCTCCCAACACCCCCAAGTCTGGGGGTACCCCAGGATGCCATGATCGCTTGGACAGGAATTGCAGAGTCAGCTATCTCTGCTGGAGCTCAGGATTGGAGTAGCCCAGAAGAAGAGTCTGCAGCACCTCCTTTGGCTTATTTACTTTTTCCACAGAATGAAATCACTTTTGTAACCTTGTACATCACAGCTTTTAAGGAACCATATTTTCTCTTAGAGAGAATGTCTCCAATAAGATGTGTTTGGTGCCAGTTTGCAGGTGCCTTTCCATATACACGAAGGGTGAAAGGGGTGTGGTTCTTGCCAAATACCAAGTCTTAGCTGCAGGTTTTGTGCTCTCTCAAGTGCAGGGAACCTTTAGCCTTGTGACTGTCCTAAACTGAATGGAGCAAAGAAGTGAGTGTCTGTATCTCAGCAATAGTCGCAAGAGTGATTTGTTGAAGGAAACTCATGACACAAATTTCTAGGAGAATGCTCAGGGCATTTTCTGACATGTTTGAAGAAGAATGGTGTTTGTGGATGTCTCTCTCTACAGTGAAAAGCTTCATACCTTTAAGTCTGTGATGTGATGGTCCAATTTGACTGCCAAATCCTGCAGGTCTATAAAAAAATAGTTTTATTTGTGGAGAAGTGTATGTGTTCTCAGACCGTCCTTATTTTATGCCTAGTAGAAATGTTTTGTTGTATTTTTAAACACTTTCCTCTAGTATTTTGCAAAAGGTAGTACAATGAATGGAAGAATGAAATGGCTAAAATTTCATGCTTGCTCCACATTCCCTATCCACTTAAAATTTTGAGAAAACATAATGCTGCAGAATCATACTTTTGTATATACTGATTTCAGTAAGAGTATGTCCAGGAAAATGCACCAAGAATGGCATAAATTTGCATGGCTACTTGAGACACATGAAATGGTGGCACCACAACCATTTTGTGTCCAGCGTGATGGTTAAAACGAAATAAACCCTTGACCATTCCCTTTTCCAGTGCACTGTAACCATTTCCCCCAGGCAGTCCTAAAAAAGATGGGCTCCTTTAGAAGTGAGGAAGGGGGAGAACAAGGAGTTACTACAACCCCCAGGCTGGAGATTAGCTACAGTTTCAGGGGACTGTTTCATAGCATTTATGGGCTTGCTGCAGGTTTTATTGCTGGAGAGCCCGAGCCCTGAGAAGAGGTTCTTCCCTGCCAATGGAAGTGAGAAATAAAAGAGCTGCGGCTTTAGAAAGTTGCATTATGGTATTTTATAATCTGGCTTTGTATAATGTGGTATTTACCATTAAAGATCTTAAGGGATGAATGTGAATATATTTGTTTATTTATTTGTTTGAATTCCATTTAGTTTCTAGCCTGCAAGTCCTATTAATGCAAGTAACCATTGCTTACATGAATAGTTTCATTAGCTGCTTAGAAAAGTGTTACATATAAATAAAAGTCAGCAGATTAAACTTCTTATATTTTATTTAAATTCAAGGGCATCCCTATTTAGCATATTCTGTAAAATGCTGTAGTAATATTAAAATAATTTAATAATACTGCACTGGAAAAGAAAAATAGCTCCCAAAACTCACTTAAATGAATTTTAATAATACGAAATGCTGCACTTTTTTTTCCAAAGTTTAATTCAGTAGTCTCTGTATAAAGCCAGTCTGTCATCTTGCTGTGTCATACTATTGTAATTTTTCTTGCAGAGACTTCATGTAAGAGTAGTGCCTTTCTTTTTATCCAAATTCCGTACCCATTTTGAGACACACACTCCACATTAATCTTTTTTGACAAAGCTTTTTTTTTGTCTGTTCCATAGGAGTTACTGATCCTCTTCTCATTGAATTCAAGTTCATTTAATCCATTTAAACTAGAGTGAGATCAGTCCTATAAAATCACTGTTTCTGCAGAAAAGCATTTCATGTTTACAGCTTGCTGTATACCTTATATCTACATGGCATATCTTTGTATATGATGTTGAATATGACAGAAACTGATGTGAAACCTGTACGTAGATCAGAGGTCTCTTAACAGAGAGCTCTGGCCTATGCTTTTGAATTTTGTTCAGTCCACACTCTTTGGAAATCAGTAGACTGGTTTTCATCTTGTTCAGCAGGCTTTGATTTTAGCCCACTGCTGTTTCACTGAAATCACTAGGCTCTTTTCCTGGAATTTTCATTTGCTTTGCATCAAGGTGGTAGGACTTTTACCTTGCTTAATTATTTTTCCTCTGGACAAAATTATATTTGAAATACTAATGTTGTTATTTTCTCTAAAGTCAGATGATGAATAAATGTACTCTTTAATAATAATTCTTTTTAAACAGTAAGGACTTGTATGTGTAATGGTATTCTGTACACTCTTTGAATTTGCACCTGTACAAGTAACGGACTAACATTCTGTGTTGTTAGTATTCACAAGATTTCCTTAATAAAACTTCTAAATTAATAACTTTATAGTCAGGCCAGTAGTTAAACATCTTAAAGTTAAGTGGGTAGGATTCCCCAACATAAGGTTTCAGGTTGCATCTTAAGAAGCATCTTGATTGTTTGCATTTTTAGGGTTGTTTTTGTTACATTAATTTAAAGCTAACTGCCTACACCAATTAGTTCAGGTAAGGTATTAAAGCATAGAAATTTGGCACAATTTTCCCAGTTAAGTATACAAGACAACAAGTGTTAACATGTTTTCTAAAATGGAATTTATTTTATAATTATTAGGATATAGTTAAACCTAAGCATGCATATATATATATATTTATACTATATGTTTATATATAGCTTTGCAAGTTGGGAAAATTGTGACAATACATTGTTACCTCAGCCAATATTGATAACAAAATGTCTTTCAGTATTTATTTCTCTAAGAATTTTATCTGTTGGTAATTTTACAGTTTCAGAAAAGTCTGTAAAGAATAATAGGATATTCTCAGTGAAATAGAGTACCTACAGGTAAAGTTATATGCTTTTTGAGAATTTATTATTATGAAATTAGGCAGATTTTAGTGGTTGTCATTAAGGAAAACTCCTTTAGAATTTAATGTGTTTGAATGTGCTACATTTCTCTAAACAAGAAGTAGATTCTTAACAGATTAATTGGAAACTGTGCATAATACAAATTTCATTTTTTTGTAAAATTTCATAACCAATTTTAACTTCTCTAGGACTTAGACCAGTAAGGGTACATTAGTGCCAGAAACTGATGGTCCTTTAAATATGTGTGGTACAGAAAATTATTGTAATATTGGTGGGAGTGGGGAATGGACTACTCTGTTCCTATTTTCTGTTCATGTGTTATGTGACTTTTTGGTCTAATATAATACGTATTTTTAAGAAGGTTTGGGAACTCTTCATGTTGCTGTTATTTGATAAGCTGCATGACTAGTTGGACGTGTAGGAGGGATTCACATCTGTGGGTTTTGCACAGATGTCAAATGTTGCCCATAATATGCCAATTTGGGGCTGACAGTAAAAATGCCCTCTGTATCCAAAAGTGCCAGACAAAGTGCATGAATTTCATCATACAGCTTTTACTGTGCTTAGTATACTTTTTTGTGTGTGTGTGTGCTTTCTCACAGTAAATACTAGGATTATTAATTGTGAGCAAGATTCTTCGAATGCTCTAGTCTCACTGTATCTGCTCACAGAAGTGAGTCGGAAAACTCAATAAGCTTTTTTCTTAAGTTTCTGTTGGGGTACAGGGGCTTATATTGGTATGTAGGTTTCTCAGTAAAGAACATTTAGAGCTGAAAAGCAGAAAGTTAGTTAGCTTTTTATAGAAAGCAGTTGTTCCAGTGCTGTCGTTATCCTGACTGCTCAAAGAAGCCTGTCACTGTCCCAGGCAACCATTGGAGTAACGCAGCCTCCTTGGGATCAGTCACAGGATTCTGAAAACCTCTTGCTCTGTGTTTATTATATTTCTGTTTGGGGAAAAACAACCCCATGAGTGTTTTCAGTTAGTTGAAGGCACATTCTGATCAGACTTTTAAAGCCAGTTCATTAACTGTGTTTTTATGGATGCCATCCTGCAAATATTTAGTGTTGATGCTACCCCAGAATGCTGAAGGCTACATCAGCACTTGCTAAAATAAAGATTCAGGATTAATCTTGGAAGTTTTTGTTAACGTCTACCAAGGCTGAATGTACGTTGTCTTTTTTCTTTTTTTTTTTTTTTTTTTTTTTTTCCAGATACAGGGTTTTCAAAAATAGGATCATAAAGCAGTAGTCTTAATCCTCCTGACATTTCATAAATAGCTTCAGAAAATGCTTAGTGCCCAGCAAGTGATTTATTTAAAGTCTTTATGAAAATACAGTAGCAAAAGTGTAACACAAAAGCAGGGATAATAATCATGCCTACTACTAATCGGTCACTGTAAGTTTTGTGGTCAAATTTAAATGCATGAAGTGAAACTTTTTATTCTCTCCATCCATATTTGTGCTTTATTGTTGCAAGAAAATAAGGAGAGTAAATTGGAAAAATATCTTTCTCGCAAAGGTCACGATCAAAACTGCAAACTGTGGAAAAAATTTCAATATAATCAAGCTTTCAGATTAATCCTTTCATTTTCAGCCTTTTTTCTTTACTAATCCCATCAGCGTTAGATCCATCAAGTTCAGAAACTCAAGTGAAAGGAGATTTACTGAGTTTAGTTCTCAAACTGTACAGACTTCAGAGCCATAGCGAGAATACTCCCCTGCCATAAAGTCTAACGAGTGTGTCAGTTTAAAGCTCTTGTAAAATGTGTTTTAGCTGTCTGTTGGGGGTGGTTCTGTCCTCTACCTTTTATGGGGCAGTTCCTGGCTGCTTAACCAAGGCACACAAGTGTGCTTTCTTTCTGGAAGATGTTTTCTGAGGATTGCCTGGCACGATGTCTCTGAACCTGAACCCATCCGGCTTGTGCTCTGAGTTTGCATGGGGAACATATACTGCTTCTGCTTCAGTACACACACACAGACAGAAACATACACATATATCTATATATATACAAAAAAACCCCTAAGATTAGAATCAGTGTTTTTTGGTTTTCAGGGCAGCTTTTAGATCCTATTATTGATAATGGCACGTGGGTGCATGTTTCTAACCTGAGGATTTTCATATTTCTTATGCATGGGAATCTAAACTGATTAATTTAAAAAAGAAAGATCTGGTCCTTTGAAATCTTGTATCTCATACTACATGAAGAAGAATTACTGGCAGGAAGAAGTATTTGTTGCAGATCGGGGAATATGAGTGATTTTCACCTTTATGCTACAACATTGCTGTACGGGAGGAAAGTAAAATGGACCTGTGGTCAGGCAAGGTGGTAAAGTAAGTCACAGGTGATGGAGGTTAGCTTTGAAACTCTGTCTCTCTGCCACTGCCTGGTTGGAGTCAATCCCCGAGCAGAGACTGAGTCAGGATCCATGCTGCTCCCCTGAGAACATTTGCTCTCTGAGATCTTCCACCATTTTCTCAGAGCCCTTACAGAGCTGGCCTCACCTTCAGTCATCTGTCACCAGGCTGGTGATTCCAAGGAGGATGGATTTCCACCTTGCAATTTGTTTCACCGTTTCGGCTCTTGGGAGATGGTAGTCACTGCATTGCTTTGGCATGACTGAAAATTGGAGGAGGAGTTGCTGCTTCCCCCCATCTCTGGTACATCTCAGTTTGAACAGTCATGGGCAAGCCTACTTTCTGTACTTTGGAAATTACATGGCACTACACAAAAGAGCACAGTGATTTATACATCAACAGTCACTTTCCTTGCCATAACATTTCATTGTTCTTTTTCCCTAAATCTGTAATTACATGTCTTTGTCCTACTATACACTGCTTCACAACAAACATAATTCTTATACAGGCTTTGTGAGTGAAAATAATCCTGTTCAATTAGCACAGATCATAAACTCATATTGTGTGTGAGCAAGCAGTTGTAAATGATGGATTCAAAATTTGGGGCATCGCATCAGCCTCTTCTCTAATTTAGTAAGTTCTCCTCCAGCACTGCTATGTGCTGGTGGGCTCCTTTAGCCAAGCCAGAAGCTAGAGGTCACCGACGCCTACAGCTTTGTTCTGCTTGGGCCTTAACACTCTAATTTAAAGTTTCCAGGAAAGCTGCCTGTGAATAAGCTAGATTTGCTACATGTGCTGTTTAAATGCTAGCATTTGGAGAAGGGTGTTCATTAGGCAGCAGTTGTTTCAGTTGTTTTTTCAGGCCGATTCTCCATTAAGGAAGATCTTTGGAAAAGGCTGGCAGGCAGAAGAAAGAGGAAAGAAAGTCAGTCTTTTAGGTCTGTGCATTTGAGGATGGTGTGTCATTGGCTGTAGTTCTAAAACATGCACTCCTTGGCCTTAATTGGAACAAATGTATCTTACAGAGAAAGAAACAAACAAACCTGCTATGACTTTTGTCCTTGTGAGAACAAAGCACCTCATTTTGTGCATGAATCAATAAGTAATTATTTCATTTTTTTCTTTCATGAAGCAGTAGTGAAGTTTGACTATTAATTAATACAAACAGGAAAGATACAATTCTGAGTCTAACCCCAAACATTAAAGCTCACTGCCAGTTTGTGTCAGAAGTCTTAATCTATGCTAAGGCAAAAGCACAGCCATATTCCACTTGTAGCTCAAGAAATAAAAGAGGTAAAATAATGTTGGTGATAGTGGAATTTATGAGGAGGAGAAATTGTTGTAGTGTAGTGGTCACACAGTCTTGGAAAAGTGTTTTATCAGAAGAGTGTGTGGTCCTTGAGTCAGGTAGCTCTCTGTCCACCCCAGGTCTATAAGAGTGATTCTGGTGACTAAGGTTCCTTGTGTTATACTAGTACTGTCAATCGCCATCTTAATATGTTATTAACTCTTGAAGTCGAAGTCATTTCCTTTCCCACATGGCTGCTCAGGGGGTTTCAAAGATTATCCTTGTCATTCTTCCACGTCCAAAATTAGCAAAATATGTTCAAGAATAGTAGAAATGTTACCAAAGCAGAAAAATGGGATTTTAGTCCACCAGATGTTGTACTAGCTGCTGTACATAGCCAAATGTTGAAGAAACAGCAATGTTTGCCAGAGATGTAAAATCTACTGGAGTTCCCAAAATTGGAATAAGGATTATAACACTCAATCCATCTGTAATTTCCAAAATCTAAATAAACATCTTGTTGATATTAAATTGAGTCAGGCCCAAACTATTAAGATCTGGTTTGCTCAGTCTGTCATTTTGGTTTTGGAAACTGTGTGTTTGTTCCTTTCTGTCCACTGCAATTGCTACTTTTCTGGATGAGATTTTATAAAGTGTCTCACATTTTCCCTTTTTTTTCTCCCCCCCCTTTTTTTTTTTTTTTTTTTTTTTAATTCTGTTTTAGATTCCTTCCTGGACAAGGATTGGTACTATATCCACAGATAGGAGACAAACTGGATATTATATGCCCAAAGGTGGACTCTAAAACTGTTGGCCAGTATGAGTATTATAAGGTCTACATGGTTGATAAAGACCAAGCAGATAGCTGTGCTATTAAAAAGGACAATACACCTCTACTCAACTGTGCCAAGCCAGATCAAGATGTTAAGTTTACCATCAAGTTTCAAGAGTTCAGTCCTAATCTCTGGGGCCTGGAATTTCAGAAGAACAAAGATTATTACGTCATATGTAAGTTCAACATTTCAGTTGTTCATTCTTTTAAATATAATTGTTTGTTCTTTTTTATGTTGTCTTTTGCATTACTGCATTACTAAGAAGGTGAATAGTTTTGCCTTTTATTCCCTAAAAAAAATTTTTTTTGCACCCCTGTTTTTAACATTATTCCAGACTTCCATGGGGCCTCTGTCTCATTTTCTTTAGTTTGTGTAAACTGAATTAGATTGTATTTCTATGCCTGCAGAGGGCTCTTGTCCACAATATTATGCCCTGTACTCATATTGAAGGTTGTGTGCAGCTAAACCATGATGTGTTTCCTGCTCACAGCTCTGGTGATGTGCCATGCTGTTACCTTCCCCTTGGGTGATCTTATGCCAGGGGTAGGAGTAGAGTGGTAGACTGAGGCATCCTACAGGAGATGGCTAGCCACTGCTCCAGGTGGTCCAGGGATTCTTGCAAGAAGCACCTTTTGGCCACTTTGGTGCCAGCTTTGATAGTGTAATTTCCCCACGGGGGTTGCTGGTGGGGTCTAGTTGAGTACTGCCTACATGCATTACATACCTACTGTGTCTGTACCGTAGCTATGAGTGTTCGTGGGGATAACCTAGATTATCATGATGTTGAAATTCCTTTTTTTTTCATGGTCCTGCACTTGTAAAAAGAAAGTGATACAGGTCTGTGTCCAGCAATATAAACTTTGTGTGAGTTTTAGTCTGATCAGGGATTTATGGCTGAAAGCAAGTCTGGAGGTAACTGCTGTGTTTAGTGATTCAAATTACTTATGATGTGTAAAGTTAATGATGTGAATCAGGAGTTAGCATAAGCTGAGACCTCAGGAGTACAACAGCAATTTACATTAGTTTAGGTTTTGTCATTGTAATACTATGGCCCATGGATCTCATTTAGCCCCATGGGGACTTTTGAAGTCTTGAGCAAGGATTGCCAGTTAGTAAGAGATGGACAAATTCTGTGCATTGCCTTTTCTGCATTTACAAGGAAGTTAGATACTGATGGGTCTCATTTTACAGAATCATAGGATGGTTTGGGTTGGAAGGGACCTTTAAAGGTCATCTAGTGCAACCCCCCTGCAGTGAGCAGGGACATCTTCCACTACACGAGGTTGCTCAGAGCCCTGTCCAACCTGACTGTGATTATTTCCAGGGATGGGGCATCTACCATCTCTATGGGCAAACAGTGTTTCATCACCCTTATTGTAAAAAATTTCCTCCTTATTGCTTCTCTAAATATTAATTAATTTCTTAGTTAAAAATATTGGTAATCTTACAAGTGCTCTGAGCAAGTACTTTTAAAATGGAAATATATTTAATATAAATTAATGCTAATTTCCCAGTTATATCCATAATGCTACACATTGTGTATAAAGCAGATTGTATGTCACAGAAACTAAGAATTCACTGTATTAAATATTAAATGTAGAAATTACTAAATAACAGTTGTGGGATATAAAAAACCCAATTTTTGGTTTTAAGGTTTGACAAAAAGATCGCTTAATATATATGCTTTCTCTGTTTAGTCAGGGGCTATATAAAAACCTCATCCCACTTACACAGCATTTAACTTCTATAAACTTCCCACTGAAGTCTAGTGAGTTTACCAGGGTAAAAACTTCAAGATTAGATGTTGAGAGATGTTGTCTGTAACTACAGTGAAAATGTGTAGCATAAAAATGACCATGCTCAAAAAGTTTACTCTAATGATGAAATATGTTCAGTATTTAGTGTTGCTTTTAAAAACATCTGCAGCAGACCAGCTATAGTGGAACAAATGGCACTCTTACAATTATTACCTGAAAATTATGGGTACAAATGGAGCTTTCTGATACCCTGTCAGTTCTGTCATATCTATATCATGGATTTACTCAGAGAATTATTAAGTATGTCTCATTTTCATTAGTTTTGTATAATTATTTCATTACAGCAATAAGACATAATAGATGTTGCATTTCCTGGAAGATTATGCTATAGTTTGGTTGAAAGAACTTGCTCAGCCTTCAGCCTAATGCCTCAAAAATCACACTGGCCTTGCAATAATACTGGAGTGCCTTAGGATATTACTTTCCCTGCTCATTCTGGCATAAACAAATGGCTAATTTATCACTATATTACTAGCATACTAACTGAGCTGCAGCAGGGGTACCCATACATTTAAATAGGTTGGATAAAAAAAACCCCAACCCTGAAAACCCAGCCATCTAAAATTCCTGCTTTTCTATCATTCAGGAAGAAAACAATGAATTCAGTGATGCTGGTCTCAGAAACACTAAGAGGGGTAGGAAACTAGGCCAGGGCTCAGCTAGGACACAATTTTCAAAGATACTGGAGCTAGATATGATGTTGACAGTTTGTGTTCAGAAGCTCATGACCTGATACAGCCTTGTCAGATGCAAGCTATGGTGGTCAGGATGTTTACTGTCATTTTTATAAGTAATACAATACCTCTTAATCATGTATGCAAATCAGGCTGTAAATAGTTTGCCTTATTCCTAAACCTGCAATTTAACAGTTGTGCTCAAGCCCAAAAGGGGAATGCGCTGGGTCTCCCACTGACTCTGATTGTGCTCTCTCCTTTGTCTCTCTACTTTCCTTCCTTTCTTTTCTTTCTCTACTTTCTCTCCTTCCTCTTCTCTCTTTCCTCTCTCCTCCCCTCCCCCCCCCCACCCCGGCCCTGTTTGTTTGGGAGCTTTGAGTTTTGTCTTGATTTGTAGGGTTTTTAGGGGGGTTGGGAGTTATGTGGAGACAATGACGTATTTTGTGTGCTAGCTTTTGATTTTGAAGTATTTTAGGATCTTGTATTCCCCTCAAATAAAGGGCATCAAATGATGCCCAGCATTTTTGCAGTGCTTGCTATGGCTGTGTCTACAGGCTAGTCTCATGCTGTTTATGCTGGCAGGCTGTTGTCAGCCCTTTAAAATGTTTTGTGCATCATCATGTACCTTTATCATCTTGCCATTATTTGAAAACATGGTTTATTTTTCTAAGGTAATAGTATGTGGTTTGTGAAGCTGCATTAAACAGTAAAATCTCGATTCAGATTAGAAGGTTAGTCATTTTGGGATGAGGAGTTACAACACAGGATGAAGCAGCTTCCTGAACTCTGTGTACTTAGGGAAATGTGACTGTACAGGAATTCTTCAAGCCATAATTTTTGTATTATCTGGATGTATTCATAGGTATAGCAGAAAGAGAGCTTTTCTACCCAATACTTACCTAGGTCTCAGCATATAAAAGATGCAATTTCTCTCACTTCACAATCCACTTTTTTTTTTTTTTTTTTTTTTTTTTTTTTTTTTTTTTCTGTGGGGGAGACTGTCTGTGGTAAGGTGGGCTTGCATGGGGT
>JANIJG010019045.1:32423-87123 GCA_024611175.1 Megaceryle torquata
TTTTTTTTTTTTTTTTTTTTTTTTTGTAAAAACGTAGATGAGCTTCTAATACCTATTTTCACATTTAATGGTACTTTAATCAAAAAACAATCTAATCCATTTCTTGGCAAGATATTCCTTAATATGAGTATCAGGATCCAAAGAGTTACTTCTCTGAACAGTAGTACTTAGAAGGATGATACTGAATAGTATTGTGAAAATGAATAAATGATATAACAAAGTGTCCTTGCTTTTCTCTTCTTTGCTATCATCCATTTTTGGTTCCTGGGAAATTAATAGATTCATTTTTCTACAGTTACCTTCTTTCTTTTCAGCAGAACTGGAGAAGGTCAAATGTACTTGAGATCTCAGAAGTATTAATGTTAGATTATCCTAAAATATGCGACCATTTAGCTAACATATCATAAGTCTCTAAGGATATCCTTAATCAGATGCATGAAGAAAGATACATCATGCCCAACAACATAAATATCTGTGCAAAGGGCAAAGTTAAGTAGAAGGAGGGTGTGCAGATTTGCAACTGATATTTGCATTAAAAATTCTTTTTATGTCTTTGCGTAGTTAGGGAATGAAGTAAAATTTTTTGCTGTTGTGGATTGCTCAGAATGAGGAGTGAGTACCTTCTCAGTAGTAGGGGATTGATCTGCAAGTACTTGGGTCATGGTGTGACTGCTTCAGTACCTTTCTCAGATGCCAAGTCCCTGGTATCAGAGGGAGATGCGTTAGCCTAGTACAAGCATATATAAGATGCCAAAGACGTTTACTTCTGGTGAACAGTTGTTCTGAACCCTCCCCAAGAAATTTGGCCTCTAGTCAGAGGGCATAGGGAGCACTGTGGTACGCTGGGTTTGCATTGAGGGAGTGCCCAGGGGAAGCCTTCAGGAAGCTTTGCCAGAGGGAAGGAAGCAGTGATGTTCGCATTGAGACACTGTCACGCTCCCGAGATGGTTTGTCCAAGCAGACATTTACTCTGCTCACTTCATCTCTTCTTTTGCATAAGTAAAATGAAGATTACGGGTTGGCATCACCAGCATTAAAAAAATAAGTGACCTGCAATGAAATCTTCACTTGTTCAAAATTTGTAAAAGAATGGCTTGAGACTTGGGAAAGGGCTACAGAACGAACCTAGAAAAGGTTCCTCTAAAATACTTGCTCAGCCTGCGACCTCATTAGCCAAGCTGGCCAAGCTAATGATGCTCATTGGCTTTGACATTGGCAAAATGGAATATGCAGCTTTCCTTAAATGTTTTTTGACAAATTTTTTCAAGTGACCCACTTACATAATTGGACTCTGGCTTAAATGAAAAAACCACACATATATATATATATATATATATGATCCTTGACTGATTTAAAGGTTTATACTGGCTAGTAGCACTACATTTTGGATAACTGCCTTAATAGCACTGTGGCTTTTAAAACGAAAATAGTAATTCTGAAACTTTAGCATTAGTTGGGTTTGAAAAAAAATACCAAGGCTTTTTATATTTTCACTTTGTCATTCTGTTACAATTAAAGAGCAATAATTGTCTGAGGAAGAACCCATTAAAGGACAATATAGATTATGCCCTGAAATACAGCCCATCTGGGAAAAATAAATCTCTTTGCATGGCCAAATAGATTACATTACAATGTTATTTTAATTTTCTGACCAAACAGTTTAAATGCTGGCTAATCCTGCTGGCTGGGCATTTTAACCCCTCTCTGAGGCAAATTTCAGTCCATAGCCCCCTGCAATCTCCCAAACAGCTAGTGAAAGCTACCTGAAAGGAAACAGTAGGTTTTCCTTTGTTTGGAGGTTAATTCTGAACTAGACAAAACAGGGACAAAAGCTGTATCAGAATTTCAAGTCCATTTCTTTTGCAAGAAAGACATTTTTCCTGCTTTTTGTTAAAAGACTCTGTGGTTCAGGAATCTATTGCTTTGGGTGTTTTTTGGTGGTGGTGTTGATGAAAGCCTATGTGATAATAGCCACCCCTATTCCAGTTGTACAAAGATCACATTTTTTCTTTCCTTTCCCCTCCTCCTTCCTCAGAAAACTAGCTAAATGATTTCTTCTTAGTGTAAAAATGATAGCCAGAGGTCAGTCTTTGACTTTGCTGAGAGTCTTTTAAAGGATATATCAGCAATACCACTTAGCTCCTCTTGAATTAAATAGAAATACAGCTCATACAAATAATATTATTGGAGAAAAAAAAAATCACTGTGCAGCTTCAGATTTCTGACAGACTCTTAAGACCTACAGGATTAAT
Source organism: Megaceryle torquata (assembly GCA_024611175.1). Lineage (NCBI taxonomy): Eukaryota > Metazoa > Chordata > Aves > Coraciiformes > Cerylidae > Megaceryle > Megaceryle torquata. The sequence goes on from JANIJG010019045.1 coordinate 34,676, forward strand.
GGAGTCATGGTCCTTTGGGGTTTTGTCCCACACTACACAGGTCTTGTAAGAGAATAAGGCTATTTTAGATTGATGGACTTCCTTCATATTCGGTGCCATTACCTAGGCAATACCGACCGTTTATCTCCTTTAAAGTAGACAGAGATAGTTCAGCAGGAAATCTGTTATTATTTCTCTATTCCTTAGGGAAAGAAATGAAAGATAGGAATGCTCTGTTTGTTAATTGATGGCATCTTGTGAAAAATACATTTATCCTCCCCCACATCCCCCCAAGTACTCCAGATAGATGTGGAATCTGGTGAAAATGAAGAATAATTATTCAGACTGGAAGAAAGAATTATTCAAGAAATACTCAGGAATTAAACAAGCTTTAAAATTTCATAGGAAGCAGTTTAATATTTTTAGTGTGTATTTATTCTTAACATCTTTTAGTTCCTTGCAAACAATTTATAAATACTGGAAACACAGTACATTCACAAACAGAGATACAGTATTCTTTTTACTGCTGCCCAGCAAAAGGACAAGGGGCAGTGGGCACGAACTAGAACATAGGGAGTTCTGTCTAAACATCAGGAAAAACCTCTTCACTGTGAGGGTGACAGAGCACTGGAACAGGCTGCCCAGAGAGGTTGTGGAGTCTCCTTCTCTGGAGACTTTCAAAGCCCAACTGGATGTGATCCTGTGAAACCTGCTCTAGATGAACCTGTTTTGTCAGGGTGTTTGGACTAGGTGATCTCCAGAGGTCCCTTCCAGGCCCTACCATTCTGTGATTCTGTCGTTTTCACTTAGAAGTCTTTATATATATAGTAAACATAGCAACAATAAGAGAAACTTGAAGTGCTTTGCAAAAAAACAGTGTAAACCTTGATATTCTATGACTTGTATTATGTTCTTAGATTTACATCTATATCCTTAGTCGGACTACATGCAGAAGAAGGCTGAGTTGAGTCTGTATTTCGGGCTTTATATGCAGGGTATGAGGAACTGTTTAAATCAGGGGGGAAACATGCCATGCTATGAGTCAAGTGTCTGAACTGAAACTAACATACTGAAACACTTCTAACCTTGTAAAGTATGTATCTCATCGAGTGGGATGATCAGTCTTTTATTTTATACAGTTGTTTGTATTATATCTGTTACATATTACAGTATTTTAAGTCATAAAATAAAAGGTATAAATTCATAAGTCATAAAATACAAGCATTTATAAAGGCTTTAATGAAATTGATTTTAAATACTTGAAATTGTTTGCCTCATTAAAGTCTTTACATAGCTGGATTGGAAGGAAATGTACTTTTGTCTGAGAACTGCATTAACTAAAACACAGGGTTGAAATGGTTGAAAAACAGGGATAAAGGTAAATTTGGACTTTATTTCCTGACTTTAGTCAATCCTGGAAAACTTTAGAGAAAGGATATTTTGGGATTTATTTCTGATAAATCAGTCTATAAAACTAAGCCCTAACAGGCAGTATTCCAGTTGGGTTTTTTTTCAGTCTCAAGGAAACAATGCAAATATTTCCATGAGTAAAAGCAGGATTAGGCTTAAGTTATTTTTAGCAGTTCTTGGAGAAGAGTCCATATTAAGCTGATATGGCTGGTTTTAAAAAGTATGTTCCGATCTTTGTTAGCTTGATTTCTCTGTTTTCTGCTCAGTAAATGAAGACAGCAAAACATGCCCACAACATTGTCCAGCTGAGTTTTGAGTATCTCCAAGGATAGAGGTTCTACAGACTGCTTGGACAGCCTGGTGCAGTGTCGGTCACCCTCACATTTAAAAAGGTGTTCTTAGGCTTAAACAGCATTCCCCCTGGATTTCAGTTTGTACCTATTGCTTCTAGTTGTGTTACTGGACATTAGTGAGAAGAGCCTGTCTCTTCCTTCTTTACTTTCCACAGCAGGTGTTTTTAGACTTGGGTAAGATCCCCCTGAGCGATCTTTTCTCCAGACTGAGCAGTCCCAAGTCCTCAGTCTCTTCTCCTGTATGGATGCTCCAGTTCTTTTATCGTATCTTTGAGCATTTACTGGACTTGCTCCTTCAAGTCTATGTCTGTCTTGTATTAGGGAGCCTGTAACTGCACCCAGCTGTGGCCTTACCAGTGCTGAGTAAAGGGGAAGGATCACCTCCTTCTGCATGATGGCAATGCTTTGCCAAATGCATCCCAGGAGGCTGTTGGCCATCTTTGCCACAAGGGTATGCCATGTTGCTGGCTCATGGTTCACTTGGTGTCCACCAGGATGCCCACTGCCTTTTCTGCAAAGCTGCTTTCCAGACATTTGTCCCCAGCTTGTGCTGAAGCTTGATTGCACCTACTGTCCAGAGGCTGCCACAGCAGAATTGGTAGTAGAATCAAGATACTAATTAAAAAAATTACATTGTAAAAGAGGAAAAAAAAAGGGAACATAATAATGTTATACTATTAAAAAACTACTGAAGTATTAAAGACGGTATGAACATAATTATTAAAAGTATTAGCTTGCCTGTCTGGTTATGACTTTTCAAAATTCCAAGCACTACATACCTGTAGTTAAATATCAAACATTAACATACCTGTCCCATCGGAGTTTCTTAAAATGAACTGAGATGTGCCTATGTGATTATTTCTAAAGATGCTAAACCCCTTAATTTCTTATGGTGAGTATTTGAACTAGAGGTCCTATAGCACCTTGGAAATTCAGATTGCTGTATTTCAGTAATGTTCTGTCATTAAGTTTTACTCTGTATTTTCAGGTTCTAAACACAAGCATCAGCATACTGCAATCAAAACAATGCTTAACTTCTTATCATCTTTGCCAAGTGCACAGTCATCCGGTAGTATCATAATTGATCTCAGTAGTAAGGTGCCAAGCTCTGTGTTGCTGAAGGATAGTTAGATGATGTAAATAGCTTTTTGTGTTTTGCAATAAAGCACACTTTCGTTGAACTTGATGTAAAGGCAGGAGATGAAGGTATTCTTTTATTGAAGCAAACATGTGGAAAATTGCTCTAGATTGTTATAGTACAGAGCATCTCCTCTGAAAGGAATGAGGTTCATCTATAGGGCAAACTCTGACTGTGGCACTTTATTGGGGTTACTCCTGAACTCTGCGTGGTCAAAGCAAATAACATCATGTCCATCTGAGCTGTTATAACCATAAGACTGGCACATTTTCTCATCTATAGTGTTATATTCTAAACTGTCACTAGGCATTAACTCAGTCACTGGTGAAGTCTTACCACCTAGAGATGAACTCTGCCTCAAAATGATGGTTTCCACTTCAGTGCTACTCGTATAGCAATTACTGGGTCATTAATATCATTGCATGCAATTAGTGACAGTAGAATAAGCAAGAGGTTTGTTATTTATTTAATATGAACTTTCACTATAACCCTTTCTTATCCAAGTGCTACAGACAGAAACCAGAGAGATTTGAATGACAGATGAACATTATGAAGAGTGGTGTTGAAGAGTATTTTCTGTATCATACATACAGAAAATAGGTCCTCATTTAATGTTAAAACTCCTGCTTTTGTTTCCAGCAAGCCTGCTTGTCATTAGCAACAATCAGTGTAACTTGAATGCTAACTAATTCTATTAGTTCTGTTCAGCTGAATTGTTAAGCAAAGCTTGCTGGGGTATCAGAGAGATTTCTCCCTATCCAAGAGAGGCTTTTGCCAGTAGTGTGCCAGGAGAAAGGATAAATTTAGGTAAAGTACCTGTATGTGGTTGGTGAAATTAACTAGCTTGTAATCTGCTTTGGATGCGTGCTCTCTGATGTATGCTGAATACATCATAATTAGTGGGCTTACATCTGCCACAGTTACTTCAGTGCTCACAAATATATAATTTGTTTATGTAAACTAGAAGCAACCACGTGTGCAGTAGATCATTATCTGACAACATTTCTCAGATTATGTGAAATACAGAACTGAAATACTTTAAGAAATGCTTCACTATAATGAAAGACTTAAATTTTCTTTCATAGTGATACTGTATTGAGATGCTTTTTTTTTTTTTTTTAGTAATCTGTAAAATATTCTGAGACAATTTAGAAAAGGGACACTTGATAGCAGTGAATCAAGTAAGATTTTCATGTGGGTGGATGGTTGTGGTGACCTTCTGTAATGGAAAATAATTCTGCAAATAGTTTAGTACACTTCAGCTGTGGTATTTCCTAACCCAGAGATGAAGTGGTGCTGTGTTGAAAATGATAGGCAGCAGAAACAAGTCAGAGCTCACAGCTTTTTTGATACTTTTAACTCAGTCTTGCTTGCAGTCTCTTTTTCCCTTTATGAAAAGACTTTGTTGACATAAAAGGCACTTTATTTTTTTTTACCACCTGTATTCTTGTTATATGATCCTATGTCTCCATGGAATCAATAGAATCATAGTGAATGTAGAAAACTTTACAAGAACTCTCTCCCTATTTTGTTCCTAATACTTGGGCATTCCTTTTCAGTCAGATGACATATGATGTGGGAAGGAGAGTGTATGGATTTCCAGAGGTGTTGGTATATACCAAGGTGGGCTCTGTTTGGTTTGTGTCTTCCACATTGCACCCCTCAAAAAAAACAAAAAAAAAAAAAAAAGTAAGTAAAAAAAAAAAAGAAATAAAATCTGTCCCTCTCTTAACATAGGAATACAAGTGGAGACTTTTATGGGGGATTATATAAAGACCCCTATACCATGGGTCCCATCTAAGTTCCACAAGTCATGCCCTTCACATTTGGACAAGATGCATTTTAGAGCAGTGGTTAGAAAAGTGAATCACAGAGTTTCACTGCGGAGGCTTTGTCTTCTCCCAGGCAAGAAGAGGCCTGTTTTTTATTTTACTTCATTTTGTTCTGGTTTTAGATTGACTTTGGAGGGCATTGCTGCTTGCTTGCTGTGCAGAAAATAATTTGTGGATCCTGTTCAGGTATAAATCCTCAGAAATACAACACAGGACTTAATTTAAAAAACCAACAAGGATGAGGAGTGGAAAAGAAGAAGGGAGAATTCTTGTCCTTTCCTTCATATAGAAGGTTTTGGTTTTTTTTTATTGAAGATACTTTTTTTTCCTCTATAAGACTGGTAGAGAAGTTAGGAAGTGATTGTCTGACAACAGGTTAAAAATACTCCATTCAACTAGTGATAACACATTTAAGTTTTAGCACTTGTGGTCCAGGATTTGGACTGCTGATAGTTACATTTTGGAAGACAATTTATTTTTTCCTTAAATTAAAGGTTTCAGTGCCAGTTCCATTATTTTTGTCACTGCAAGCAAGTGTAAACGGTTAGTTGCTAGGACTTGAAATTAGTGTATTTATCTTCTCTCTAAACTTTCTGCAGCTCCATCATAGTGTTTGCCAAGCTACCTGTTCTTTGGTTAGTGGCCTGAACAATTTTTTTTTCATTGTTTCAGATCTCTGTGCAGATCTGGCATTGTTACTAAGTGGTGAAAAAAATTAATTTCATTTAATTAAAACACTCTTTCTATTACTTCACTGCCTTGTTCTTCATCCCTGGCTAGTCTGAAAACAACCTCTGTGTTGTGATCTGTGATTTGTGGTTTTGCAGTGTGTGATTTCTGGTGTTCTTAAACCTGTCCCGTAAATTTAGATAATTTATGGGAAAGAAGAATTATTTCTTTGGTGCTTTACTAAAATAGTCATTAAAAGGACCAAAAGCAGATGAAAGCACTCAGAGCACAAATAGACAATGCCTGCCCAAAATAGTGTGCTATTACTTAATAAAATAAAAAACCCTCAAAAGCTTTGCATGTGCTTAGTAATCCTGTGAGTACATATGAGATCAAGTGCAGCTTTGCTTTTAAGAATAACTTCTTACTACTGTTGGATCTAAAGCTTTCGTGGCTTTTTGCTGCTGTTCAGGCTTTTCCATTCTGTTTCTAAAGACAACTGGGAAAAGTGGAGGTGGGTAGGGTTATTTGATTTTATTTAGCTCTGATTATGAGAAACCTACTTTCTGGTGCTGAATTCAAACAGTATTTAAGAAAAGAAAAAGTGGCAAAAATCACTACTGTTGGACACTACTGATCAACCCCAAAGAAACCTGTAATTCTCATTTTTCTATAAAGAGATCCACACCAGCATTCATCCTATTGTGGTTTAGGGTCCATTTAGTTTTCTCAGGAAAATTAAGTACAGTGATCAGAATTTCTCTCTGCAGCTATGTAGTCAATTCCATATTCAGGCTCTAGAAATAAATGAGTTATAAAGATGCGTTGGTTCAAAGGATGTGACATTTAATTTGCAAGTAGGTAATGGTTTTCATAGTCCTAAAACATAAAAGTATGGGTAATAATTGTGGCAGAATTAAGAGGCTGAGATTTTTGTCTGTTGGTGTTTTAAGTAATTGTGATGACATTTTTTCATTTTGTAATGTGTGTTTATAGGAGTGAAGGAAGTTGACTTTTTGTGACTGTGCCTTCATTTCTTATCTCTTTGTGAATGAAAAGCTATACACAGGCACAAATGCAGCTGCTTAATTCTCCATCTGATTAGAGCAATGTTACTGACCTGATGGGTTGAAAACAGCCAAGATCCGTGCTAGTGGCTTAGCCTCCTGGGAAACGGAGTAATAACAATCAAATGAAGACATATTAAAATGTAATACTACTTCTTCTCCATGGGGACTATATAAGAATCATAGCCAGGAACTGTTCTTGTCAGCTGATTCTGCTTCGCTCACTGATTCCCTGCCTCTGCATTTATGACTAATGCATTTTGTAAAATAAGAAAAACACAACACTTGTGAAGTTTTAAAAGAAAAAAAAGAGTAAACAATCATAGAGTGATTTGCATGTGTTCCAAGGTTTTTTGGTTTGATGATATTTTGTTTGGTTTTGTTTGTTTGCTTTTAATGTATATATTTTGAAGAAGGGAAGGCAGAGATGGAATGAAATTCTTCAGTCTGAATAATTTCCTCTTGTGTAAAAGAGATGATATGTTAAAGCAGTGTTTTATGAAACTGAAAATATATACTAGCTTCTCCTAATTAAGTATCGGCAGACTCTTAACCATGATTTCACAACAAGTCAGCTTTTTCTGAAAGCTGGAAACCCAAACTAATAGTCCTTATAAAATGGCAGCTGCTACTGTTGTATGAATGCAGATACACAGTGTCTATATATTTGGATTTTGAACATAATTTTTTGACCAACTATGGTAAACATCTATAAATTAGTACAATTTTGTCAGGGAGTCTTAAAATTAATAGAGATTTTAGGCCAATTACAGTTTTTTATTTGTAGGTGTAGATAAACCATCGACTGAATAATTTAGTGTGGTTTGGACTGTGATTGCTAGTTTTGCACTTGACACAGTGGAACAGGACAGGTCTCAGAAAATTAGAGGCAGCTATCTATCAAAAGATTTTAAAATATTTTGCTACTTGTTTAGCAACATTGTACTTATTTTCAGTTTCCTATGTGTTTCTGTATTAGTACAAAGTGAAGTGTGGGATCCTGAGAACATTTAATACTCATAAGAAACTTTATATAAATCATTAATTATGTTTATTAATGTTATATTTAGAGTAGTATTTAGTCTACTTAGCACATGGCTATGTATGGTAGTTCGTGTGTGAGTAATTGCTTCTAAAATATACCCATATTTATACCTAAATATACCCCCCCCCAATCTGTTCTTTTCTGTGTATATGTATATAAAAATAAACTGGAAGGAAGGTCTAGAATTTGATCACATAAATATACCACAGACTAGCATTTCCATCTTATGTGCAAGGAATTTCTGTTATGTTTCTGTGTTTACACCCAAAACTCTTTGTTGGAGATTTTTTTTTTTTTTAAATATCCTTTCAGTGTGAGCAGAACTCCAGGTACAGGGTCACTTTCCTGCAGAAGTGTGATGAGCACAGTGGGGGAGCTTACATGATAGCGGCTATGATTTTCATTTGGAGATCAATAAAGAAAAGCAGTGGCAAGTGTTTGAGGAATATTTTGTACTCACTCCCTTGTTTGACTTCTACACAGTAAACTGTCAAGGGGCATTAGCAGTATGAAACCCTGTTTTCTCTGATGTCACAGATCGCTACTTTTTCTCTATGCAGCTTTTTAAAGCTTAAAATGATGTGTTTAAAACTACCCACTTACTCCCTGATACACTAGGGATATGTGAGGTTGTATTTCGATAGTCTTAATGAATTTTGAAAAATAATTTCCTCTAGTGGCCTTGGGTAGTTGTCAGTTTAATTACAGGGAAAAGCTGAGATGGAAACTTTGCTTTGTCACTGAAATGCTCCTCTTTGAAAATTCCTTGGTTCTCAAGATGTAGAAGTCTCTACACTGAGCTATAACATAGGCTTTTCAAAAACCCCTTGAAGAACTGTGGAAAAAGTGAATACTTCTGCAAATTCATTCATCTGACATCAAAGCTATGAAAGCATTCTTTTAGCAAGTGAGGCAGATTGCACTCACGTAGGCACACAACCAGGCTCATTGTACATCTGGGCCTTCCCGTTTGGAGACTGTATTTGAAGTAATTTTGCATTCTTTTTGCCGTCTTACTTTCTTATTCTGTACTGAGGTCAGACTGCATCCTCTGCATCTTATTGAGGTCTCCTGCTCTGTGGGTTAAATGGATAGGCCTTTAAAGAATAAAAAGGCATTGATGTTCCAAAGCAGCAGCACTCCGTTCAATTAAAATCAAGTAGAAGGTGTTTAAGATCTAAGTCCCCCATCAGCTTGATTTAAAAACAAATGAAGAATAAAAAATGCAAAACAAAATCAGTATTTATTAGTTGTAGTTTCAGTTGATACTCAGCTTTAGTATTTCTATTCACTGCTGTTTTTTGCCTTGTCCTTGTGCTGGTACATTGGCAAATAGGTCATAAAAACCACTTTCAGCAAAGACACATTTGATTTATGTCCAGAACTGGTTCTTAGTATTGATTTTTTTTCCCTCTGGAAAAAAACAAAAGAAAACAAGACTATATGTCTCCATTATTTTCTGAGCCTGGCAATGCAGTGGCACATTTCAGATTGGCTTTTATCTTAAATTACTCATTGTGCTCTTTTGTATTTTAAAAAATCTTTTTTGCAAGTTGGAAAAAAAAAGTAGTTATGCATATGGCCATTGTCATGTTTTTATGGGGGGGGGGGGGAAGAAGAGGAGGAAATGGGAGGTACCATGTATGAGGAGTAGGGAATTTTAGGAAAAGAAAGCACAGTTTGGGAAGTTTGTATGGTGGCTATAATTTGAGTTAGTCACAAAAGAGGCAGAAGTGGAACAAAAACAAGAAGTAGATCAAAGGCTAGGAAGCAGTGTTCAGCGGTATGGGGTTTATATCTTTACGGCTAGAGAGAAGATTAGAGCAAGAAAAATACTGCCATGGGGCTAGGAAGATATTGTGAAGGAAAAAGGAAATATACATAGGCTGTATTTGAAAGAAAATCCCCAAGGAAGACGAAAGAGAAGAAGCAAGAATTAAAACCAAAAGGTCTGAACAGTGTGAAGCCCTGGTCGAATTAGATCCCAAGCTGAAAGGAGAGGGGCAGAGGCAGGAAAGTGCTGCTTAAGCAGTTCACCACAGCCACCACAAGCAGTGAGCTCCGTTATCTCCCATTTTCTATTTGTTTTCTCCAGCTGGTGGCCCAGTGCCAGTGCCTGTGCATGCATTCACTTGTGCATGTGTTTTGAGCCTTGGATAAACAGCCCCGAGAAACTATGGTGAAATTTGCACCCAAAGACAATGAGGGTGGGAAAGTCCCTGGTGCATTCCCTAAATAATGAAGTTGGAGTCCACCATCTGTAGACGTGCCCACTTTGCCACTGTGGTCTGGGCACCAGTGCACAGGCCAACGTGGCCGGTGCCTGGAATGGTGCAGAGCGGCAGTGATCCCCAGCTGATGCTGAGGAGCTGCCGAATGGTTTTCCAGCAGCTGTTGGGGGGTTTGCAAGCAACAGCTGGCTCGGGCGGCAGCAAAGGTGCACCCCTAGACTGTGACTCAACGTTTTGGATTCTCTGGGGGAGTTGTGCTTCTCGCACAAATCGCGTTGCAGTGTCAGCTTGCGGCGGGGTTGTGCAGTTCCAGCCAGCGCCTAGATAAGCGAGAACAATATAAATGCTGGGGAAAGCACCCGTTTGTTTGTACGAGTTAAAGGTTTCCATGAGAATAGAGTGTATTCCACCCTGCCACCCACCCCTGCAGAGGCTCCTCAATGCTGAGAAAAGTGAGATTGTACTTTAAAATATTAAATGGGTTTCCAATCAGTGCAGAATCTCAGCTTTCACCTGGGTCTTTTGTATGCGTTCACTTCTTCCATCAGGAGATTTGTAATAGAGGAAGCAGGTGTAATGTGGTGATTAGAAAGATATTGTTGGGGGGGGGGGCAGGGAGGAAGGGAGAATTTTCAGTGCTTTGCTACTCTGAGCCTGCCAGGGCTTCCTTTTCAGCTGACTCCCATCACCTTTTAGCAAGGTGCTGTGTTTTCATGCAAGTCAGTCAGTCAATTGTGCATAGAAAAAAAGGTTGCTGGATAAATCTGAAACCTTGATAACACATTCCTCCATTTATATATATATTGTATGGCTTACTAGTCTATTCATTCTTTTGGCTTTCAACATTTCACAACTTTCCGTAGGTCAGTCCGATCAACAAGAACAGGTCCTGGTAGATTGAAAGATTCCTACTTTCAGACACTCATGTTCACATCACTTTGCTTGTTGATTTCCTGATTTTTATTTATTTTTATTTATTTTTATTTTTTTATTTTTATTTTTAATCAGCAACATCAAATGGGTCTTTGGAGGGCCTGGATAACCAGGAGGGAGGGGTGTGCCAGACAAAAACCATGAAGATCCTCATGAAAGTTGGACAAGGTAAAGACCATCTGCTATTTCATGAAATCACTTTGATCAGTCTCAATGTCCTTTTAGTTTTCAGGCTTCTTTTAGCAGTGTAGAGCAGAGAGCCAACCAGGTCTTAGTGTGGTCATTCTTCCCTTAGAGTCTGAAAGCAAAGCCTGTTTTCTCTTCTTCAGCTACTGACAGATTTCTACAGAAGGAGGGTTAGCATAATAAGATCTCTTCACTGGAGAGATCCCTGGAAGGAAAGGTCACCTGGGAGTAGTGTGTTTCAGTCATTTTTATTTTTAGTTTAAAAATAAAAGCCACAACTCTGATGCTCAAAATTATTTAAAATACATGAAAGGGGGGAAGGTAATATTTCTATAGTTTTCTTGTTATGAGTTCCGATTACAGAGAGGTTTTTGTTCATTGTCTCTTTTCACATATAGATGACCTATTGTGCAGGAAGAAAGAATTATTCTTCTAAGTAAAAGTTGGTTTAGTAGTCAATCAACTTCCTCAGTTAAACTGTAATGTCATCTGCAAAGCTTTTCTTGCCAAGTACAGGAGTCCCTATAGTTTCTGCAGATGGCCTCACTATTTAAACCTCTGAAATAACTAATATTACCATTTTGCTTTAAAAGGAAAATTATGTTCTTATATCTCCCAGTCCTTTGCATAAAGATTCTTCTGTTCAAAACCATTCATGTCTCATGAGGTACCTGGAGCCAGCTTATAAGGCTCCAGCGTTATAAGGCGCTCCATCAAGCGCCAAAGCTGCATGAGTTGTCTTTCTCTCCCTCAGATCCCAACTCTGCGGGGATGCCTCGGCACACGGATCCCACCAGGCGTCCTGAGCAGGAAGCTGGCACCAACGGGAAGAGTTCCACTACCAGCCCCTTTGTGAAGGACCACTCAGGTAGGTGTGGCAGGGCTTCTGCCTGGGGTGGTGCTCTGGTGGAGTCTCCTCCTTAATCCCCAAACACATTTTACCATTGTATTGCCATAAAACCAAATGTTTTCATACTGAGATGGAGCAAAAGCCAGTTCTGATGCTCCAGTGGACAGTGTCCGGGAGCTGCAAGTTTTGGCAACAGCTAGTCTCTCCCCTCTTTCACTCTGTAGTAGAAGTTAATTATATCTTGTGAGAATATCACTCATTTACAGGAAAGATTTTGGATAGGACATTCACTAAGCATCTTTACGATGGTAAATGCTGCCTTACATTTAGTACTCTGGCAGATGAACGAGTCTTTCTGTCTTTCTCTTCCCGTATAACACATTATCAAGTGGTTCTCGACAGCCATTTATAAAGTTTATTTCAAGGCATCTATAATTAATGCTCTGCTCTTTAAACTGATCCTATAAAGTCTACACATGAATGGCTGGTCTTTCACTAAATGTAAAGATTTGGGAGTTTTTTTAATAATTATCTGAATGAGATACACAGATGTTTCCAGACAAATATCTTCAGGATGCACTTCAGACATTTGGTGAACAAGAAAAAAAATAACTCTTAAGACCCAAGATCTCTGGAAGAAAAATTGGTGAATTGGGATCACTAGAAAGCAAAACTTGCTGAGAGCTGATTCTGGCTGCAAGTTTTACTTGCTAGGTCTGTCATTAGTTACTGGGCTAATGAATCTCTCATGTGGTGGTCACTGGACAGGCTTAACCATTTCATGTGGAGGTTCCAGTAGGAAAAGCTCACAGTTTCGTGGACATTGCATCTGCAGCATTCTTCCACCTGTGAGTGAGCATCAGGAGAGGGAAGTCAGTTCAATTTTTCACGTGAGAAAGTGTCACATGAGCATTCATTTAATTTTTTTGACAAATAATACCATATTGAGAAGGCACTAAATATTCAACAGGCTGTTCAGCATGTGAGCTTTTCCTGACTACCAAGTGCACGGTGTTGTTTTCTTTTTAAGTAAATATAAGTTAATACAGATATATGTCATAGCCATTTTGCCTATCTCCCACACCGCCTCAAGCTCCTTTGTTTCATGTGCAAGCAAGAGGAGTCTGCATAAAGAGGCACTAAGGATGGTTTAACTTAAATCAGTGTGTGAAAGATAAAATACCAGAGGAGTGGTGTGACACTGACCAGTACCAGTTGTCCTGAGAACTGGCATTTCCCGGTGTTATTTTCCCCTTGCAGTCCTATCCCACCCACCCCTCTCTGCTGCCTGGGGCTGGCCAGCATCTGTTAAAAGATGTGGTGTGCATCAAAGGCTGCCTTGTCAGTGCCAGTCCTTGCTGTTGATGGATGATGATGTATGAAACAGGGTGGTTTGGGAGCAGCACAAAAGTGAGACCAACAGACACAAAGTCTTGTTTAATATTGATTGCTGACTTCGGCTGTTTGCATTTAGCTATCTAACAGGGTAATTGGTTTGTCAAAGTTTAGCTGTCAGTTAATTCTTCCAGTCTTGCTTACTCTACACATTTTAAAGCAGCACAAAGGGGTCGCGGGATGGCAATAACTTTTGTCTGTCGTATTTCTGTTCTTTCTAGGATCTAGCACAGATGGCAGTAAGGCTGGGCATTCCAGTATACTGGGTTCAGAGGTGGCCTTATTTGCAGGGATTGCATCAGGGTGCATCATTTTCATCGTCATCATCATCACTTTGGTGGTTCTTTTGTTGAAGTACCGGAGAAGACACAGGAAGCATTCCCCACAACACACGACAACTCTCTCACTTAGTACGTTAGCCACCCCAAAACGCAGTGGCAACAACAATGGTTCTGAGCCCAGTGACATTATCATTCCTCTAAGGACTGCAGACAGTGTCTTTTGCCCCCACTATGAAAAGGTCAGCGGTGACTATGGACATCCAGTGTACATAGTTCAAGAGATGCCTCCTCAGAGTCCAGCAAACATTTATTACAAAGTCTGAGAAACACACAACCAACTCTGTGGTACCGTTGAGTCGTAGAGGAAACTCACTGGTCAAATGCTTTCTGTTGGGGTTTGTGATGACGCCTTGTGCGCTAGCATTGACTCAAGCACAGCGGGGAGAAGGCGACAGTTCTTTCTCTGGGAGCCGACATGAGCTGGACAGCTTACCTAGTCTGTAGAATTCCTATCTTGGTGAATAAGTATTCACTAAAAGCTGGAAGACTTTTATGTAGAAGATGCCCATTCTGATTGCTGTACTCTTGTTACATTCATCATTCTCAAAGCCATGTGCTGCGGGCGTTCAGGCATGTACAAAAGCCAAGGGAAGATGGAGTGATCCATGGATGCTAATAGCTCTAGGCATCCTGGGAAGGTGCTCTAGGATATATCAAGCTTGAAATGCAATCTTCTGACTTTTGTGTGTCTCTCAGTGCTTACTGGATTTGTCACACAGACTTTAATGTCTAAGTAAGACTTGTTAAAAGTTCTCTTGCTTTTAGTCCGTCACTGTTCCATTTGTTTCTGTTATCCAGGGCTCTGCCATCCTTCACATAAGATTTCCTTTCACTCCACCTCCTGAATCACTAATGAAACATTAATGTTTGGAGATCCGTGCTCCATCCATCTGCTACGGCAGCCTCACTTGAATGGGTAATGGATTTATAGAAATTGTGTTTGATAGTAAGGAGCCTTCCAGCCAAAAAGTTAGGCTTGTCACAAAGTCAAGAGCAGGACTGGGTGGTGGAGGGAAGGGCTGACTGCAGTTGCAGTTGAATACTGCTGCCTCAAAAATAGAAGCTGGGAAGAAAAAAGAAAAAAACAAACCATTTAAGTAGCACAGCACTTTGGTATGCTAAGTTTTAAGAGGCAAGTAGAAGACACAATAACGCACAGTGGATTAGGGCTGCATTTGAAGGAATTCATGGTTATCAAATACCAGTGTGCAGAGAAAAATAGAACCTTCAATACAGTAGAACAAAGGGGTATTGTTAGTAAGTGAACAAGCTTGGAGAGGACAAGACAATAGCAGGCCGCTGAGGATATATTAGGGCAGGGCTGTTGTGGTACTGGCAATAAAATATACAGCTTTGAAGCTGTAGAAAAATGTAGTCTGCTTTGGATGACTTTTAAGCAGACTAAGCTGCTATACTATCACATGATACTAAACACAGGGAAAGCATTTAAGAAAATAGCAGAGAGCCAAATCTGACCAGGATGATTATAAGCCAACAGGTCAAATGAGCTGTAATTCTATCACTGGTAAAGTTGTGAAAAAAATCCAAGCCTTTTCCATCTCTAAAAGTGACACAGAATTTCTTTTTGACTGAGCCTTTTGACACTTTGGTTTATTGTAGTGCTGTCCCTGCACAGTGACTGTAGGTACTGTGACCGACACAGCCGTTCATTGGTGCTCCGTTGCAAAGTTAAAGCACATATGGCAAACCTCTTGCAGTCCATAAGAATAAAATAAATTATGCCACTGAGATGGAGAAGGAAGATATGTCTTATTTATAATAGGTGTACAGAACACAAGGGATATAAAGTTTTTCTTCCGTTCATTCTTTCTTACTGTCTTGTTTTGGTTTGCCTGTTTTTTTACTAATATATATTTTGAGATTGCACAGAATCTACACCAGAAGATGTGAAATTCATTTGCGGCAATTGAATAGTCTTATCTTGTCATCATTCTACATATATGTGTGTATATGTATATGCACACACATATATATGTTTATATATGCATATCTATACATTTAAAATAAAGAAACTGCTTCTGGGAAAAACATCAGCTATCCAGAAATAACAATGGGAACATATTACCAAAAAAAAAACCAACTCTGAAACATCTCATGTTTCCCTTTAACTTAGGAGAAAACTAGCAAATATAAGGCCCAAAATATCAGGAAGCCATGTATTTAACAATGACGAGGTGTGCCGGCATTTATTTTCTGTGTTGTGTTTTCCTTTGCCATATGGGCTGATGTGTTCTGTGGATTTTGTTGAGGTTCATAGAGGGGGGTTTCAGGTTAAAGTTTTCTCTTTAGCATGGCTGCTCCCTTAAAGCTCCCACTCTGGGGTGAAAATAAAAATCCTCTATTTTATATGTGCTATGCAAATAGACATTTCTAACGTGGTCATGTTACTATGGTAACACTTTGCTTTCTGATTTGGAAAGAAAATGTAGCAACAGCATTTTGGGGTTCTCAGACCTCTGGTGAGCACCTGCAAGAAAAACAAAGAAAAAAAACAAAGAAAAAAAAAAAATCTGTTATAGAAATCATCTCTGTCTGTTTCCTGAACCTGAAAATGATACCGGGATGTTGGTCCAAAAGAGAAACAAAACAAAAAAAAATCCCAACCCATGGTTCTGTGGAAGGTTACCATGGTGACTAACTACAGTACATATGTAATTCTTTTCAACAACCCTTCCTTTCTGTGAATCCCATCTATACAAGGTTCTCTTGTAAGGCATTAAAATTTTATTTTGGGGGAAGGGGAGGAAGGGAAAAGATGAGTTTACGGATACTGATTTTTATTAAATCAAATCTATGCTTCATCAGTTGGCTACATTCTAGTTATGTACTAAACTGTGAAAAAAATCAGACAAATTGCTCAAGAACAACTTGCAACCAATTAAAAAAAAAATGTACTGTGCGTCTGTTTTGTGTCTGGTGCAGAATTATGACAATCTACCAACTGTTCCTTTATTTGACGTTGGTCCAGCTTTGAAAAGTTACTGTAAATGCCTTGCTTGTATGATTATCTCTAGTCACCTGACTTGGAATTTGCACCATCATGTCTAAGTGAAGATGCTGTAAATAGGTTCAGATTTACTGTATATGGATTTGGGGTGTTACAGTAGCCTTATTCACCTTTTTAAATAATAATAATTAAAAAAAGAAAAAAAAAAAAAAACAAAGAAAAAAAGAAGAAAAAACCACATGAAAACAAGACAAAAATGGCTTTTCTTAACCAGATTGTGTATATAGAGCAATGTTGGTTTTTTATAAAGTCCAAGCAAGATGTTTTGTATAAAATTTGAATTTTGCAATGTATTTAGCTACAGCTTGTTAAAAGGCAGTGTCATTCCCCTTTGCACTGTATTGAGGAAAAAAAATGGTATAAAAGGTTGCCAAATTGCCGCATATTTGTGCTGAAATTGTGTACCATGAATATTTATTTAAGAATTTCTTTGTCCAGTTTGTAAGTAACACAGTATTATGCTTGAGTTATAAATATTTTCTTCTTACTTTTTTTTGTTTGTTTGTTTGTTTGTTCGTTTTGGTTTTTGTTTGTTTGTTTCATTCTGGTTTAAAACTAGCCAATCATAAGCTAGAAGTCTGCTTTAGTTCCACATTGCAATTAGTTCCCAGAAAATTAAAATTATGAAAAGTCACATTCCACATCTGTTTCAAACTGAATTTGTTCTTAAAAAAATAAAATATTTTTTTCCTATGGAAACCTTGTCTTCTACGTATTTTCTTCTTTTGTTTTGTGATTTATTTCTTTTTTCAAAGATGTAAGTAAATAAGAAAGCTACCAAGCCTGCCTCCCTCTGTTCCTCCTACCCTTCTCTCTCGCTCTCCCTTTCCCTCATCTCTCCACCCTGAGTGCTAGTGGTTTGTGGGAAAGAAAGCTCCTTATAATACACTGACTTTTGTTAACCTGCTTCTTTCCCATGTGTTCTCTTACATATGTCAGCAGATTTAAAAAAACATGAGGGTCTTATGCCCTTGGAAGTCAGTGAGCTTCAGTCAGGTGCAGTAGCCAGGATGCCTGGATGATCTGGGAAGGTGAGATTATAATCAAGCTGATAATTCCCAGATATTATGAAGTGGGTTTACGGTGTGGGCAGAGCCAGAGAGAGATTATACCTGAAGGCTTCTGGGTGCTGTTGCTTTTGCTGCTGTCCCTGCTACTCCTGAGGAGGGGGAGCAGCAAGCCTCGGGTGGTGGGCTGAGCAAGAAGGGATAGGAGATGGAAGATACTGGGAGAATGACAAAGTATTAGAACTGATCTGAAGTCAAAACATCCCTATGGTTCTTTCAGTGGGGCTAATCATCATCATGTTCCTGTGTGCTTTATGTTAAGAAAGATGGAGGCCAACGTGCAGTTGATGCAAGCCTAATACAAGATCTGTGGTTGTGTTGCTCTAATTTTCACTAGGATAATTGATTCTTTAATAAATAATACCTCCATTTTTTGACAAAGCCCTGTGACCCTGAAAATGAAGCACCTTTCAGTTTGTTAGCATTGCATAAACGGTGTGATCATCTGTGGAGTAACAGGTGGGAAGGTCTATGGAGGGGAAAGATGCATTTGTCACCTTGACAATAGAAGCCAGTTTGTCATAGAATTGTCACTGAAGAAAGGCAGCTAGTTATTAATTGTATTGGTCATGCAATTCCCATTTGTCACATTTTTTTTTTCTGAATAAGCAGGTAAAAAATGTCTGTATGGCAAAAGCGCTTATATGTGTTGCAGTGGAACAAGTATTCTAAAGCAAGACTGACAGATAGCCCTAGAGACCGGAATGGTTGGGCTAGCATGGCTTTGTGTTGATGAAGCTCATTTTATAGGTCTAGTTTACAGAATCTGTGCTGGAGGTTGACCTTAGAGGGAAGGTGACACAGTGGCACTTAGGTTCACCTCATGACTGTGCTACAGATGTCCTCGGGAGAGTTACCTTGGCCAGCAGAAGACCTAAGTGCCCATAGTGGAACATGTGACCATCCTCTGACTTAGTAAATCACTTGGGTGTAATCCTGCCTTTATGTCTGTAAGTCACTTTAAAAGGAGGTAGTCTTACATATTCAGAGGCACACACATACTTGGCTGTATGGAGACTTCACTTCCTGCTTTGTGCTTGCTCATGGGGGATTTCACTTGCTCATCTTGGTGGGCTGTTATGAGGGTCTCTGCATCATTAACGGCTGTGAGGTGCTCAGATCTAGTCTATGCTAAAAACTTGTCTGATACAGCCATCTGTTAAAGCTGTGACTCTAGCTTAGTTAAGGCTAAGGCTATTGTTTTTATTTTAGGCCTTGGCAAATACTGGAAGATAGTGATAAGAAAAATAATTTGACAGTGCCAAGTTTCCATGGCATTTTCATTTCTGTGCCTCTATTTTCTGTCTATGATAAACATATATATTATAACTAGCATGTATGCTAACACCCACATACTTATTTTTGTCACTGTTTGAGCAATAAGGGAAAAGCAGTGTTGCTATAAATGGTGTCTCCACTGTATCTGTATAGTTACACACGAGACAAGGATGCTGTGTTAATGGGAAGGCTTTGCACACATACCTTCAGAAATATAATGGGACCTCCACTGAGTCTGCTAAACTCATTTTAGTAAGTGATATGTGCCTTAGACACTCAGCATAAAGTCATTGACTTATAACCCATCTTTTATAACTTGCAGAGGAAAAAAAAAAATTATACTTTCATTTTACACTGCTGCTGACACTACACTATTAATTATCAAACAGGCACAAAATCAGAATTTACTGCCTTTATTATGAAACTGGTTCCCTGGCAAGAACTAGTCCAAGTCAATAGGATCTGCTAAGTGGAAAATAAAATGATAATTCACAGTTGTTGCCCATCTGGAGTGCAATAAGGATCTATTACATAAAATAGTGCCACACAAAGTAAGCATAACTATGTTACTGCCTAGGTTTAAAACATACCTCTTTCTTTAGCCTTTATCTTTTAAATGCTCACTCAGTCAACAGCATGCTCGGTTTGATTGTATGGGAATGGTAAATTTTCTTTATGCAGAAAAGCTTAAAACTGTGTCGTGGTCACCAAAATAAAGCAAAATGAAAACTCAGTCTTTTGAAGAAACACCCTTCATCTTCATAGCCACAATAGAAATTTTGGTGGGAAAAAAGCCCAGGGTTTAAAAACACCAAACACACTCATTATACAGTTGGCACATCATTACATGAAGCATCAGATCAGCAATCAAGTAATATTTGTTTTGGAAAAATATGAGTGTTGGTGGATATACTACAGTGTTTTCATGATTGTGCCATTCATAATCTGAATGGTGCTGGATTCAACTGACTGACCTATCATCTGTTAAATAAAATAGTATCTCTTTCACATAACTCACAGAAATACTTGATGCTTAATTAAGGCATAGTGTAACTCATAGGAATCACCCTACAGATAAAGTCATGGGTCTGAAGATGGAACTAGAGTTCTTACTGGAAGTGGCTTGCAGATGATACTCTTGTCTGTATCTGGATCTGATAATGATGAGTGATATGCTGGCAAACGGGGGCTGGTGACTCCTGCAAAACAGGAGCAAGAGCCTGCCCACACATGAGGAGGAGGAGAGGGAGGAGCTGCAGGAGGCTGTTCCTGGAGAAAGGCCTATGGAGCAAAGCAAGAAGAGGGAAGGTGTGTGAGAGGGTAGTGACTTGCTGAGGAGGAGGCTTGGGGACATATGTAATGACAAAATCTCAGGGAGAAATAAGACCAAGATGACAAGGTTGAGCTGTGGAGGTAGCTAGAGACACAGGGTCTTTACAGCTCTGGTAGAAGATTTGGTAGAAAATGGGTAACAGCATGTAGAAGAAAAATGTTGGCAGATGAAAGGCAAGTAAGTGCAAGTGTTGGCTGTATTTTCAAGCATGTGAGGAGATCAGACCAGGCTGTTCTGAGCAGAGAATGAGCCTGCATGGAATGGAGAACTAGGACCAGAACGCAGTGTTTTCTGCAAGCTGAATTCCTGTGAAAAAGAGATCAAAGATCTGCAAGAAATTAATAACTATAGGACTATTAAAAGGCTAAACAGCAGACGACTTTGTGTGTAGCTGTTACAACTTCTGGAATAAGACTTGTGTTTTCATAACTGCATTGACAGAGCTTCATGTGTTTAGGCTGCTGAATAAGTGCAATTAATTTAATAATATGGGGAAAGCATTGAGGGTGGGAGAATGGTTGCTTCTAGATCAGACCTTCAGTGGATATAAATTGGATTAGTTCAGATTAAAATCTGATCCTACTTATCATAGTTCAGAATTGCAAATGCATAAACAATACTTATACAGATTTTTTCTCTCTTAGCTATGAGAAAGTCCTTTATAAGAGTGTTGTCCTTAATATTATGAAGACTATACTGAAAAACATGCCAACAGCAAGCTTTTATCAGAAACTGCTATTAAATGCCATAAAAATTGTAATTTATATTTTATTGAACATCTTCAGCAATTTGCTGTATCTGTTCATTAAAAGTAGGTTGGATTACTAGGAAATGTATAATAAACATTTTTCACATTTCAACGTGTCTTTTTGTCCTATCTGCTAATATTTAAACTCATTCCTTCCTACTCCAGCATTCAATTCTATTCCATATGCATAACCAGCAGGTCAGCTGTCCTCTGTTACTACATTGGCTGTTCATCCATACACACCATGTTCTCAGTATTTCCAAATCTTGTAATTCAATCAAAATACTGAATTTTGTCTTTCTTTAAACTCAGCTGTTGGAAGTGTATGATTACATGAACAATTTAGTAATTATTCAGAAACAATAACACTTTGGCCTTCATCATTGCAAGGAACACTGGAGGATGTGAGGCCAGAAGGCAGAAGAAGGTGCAAAAAACCTCTTTTTGTGTCACTCTTCAGTCTTGAGATTTGTGGAAACCTGAATGACGATGCAAGAGTTAAAAACAGGTGCTGCCTTTGCTTCACATTCTTTCTTTCATTAAGTGCTATGTTTTCTTTCTGTACATAACCATCAAAGGAATCTGCTAGGCCTCAAAATGGTGTTCACGCTATAGAGATTCATACCACTGGGTCTGGAAGTCTTCTCTTGAATTTCCACTATTGAGAAAATGGTGGCTGCTTTCCTTCATCCTGTTATCACAACCTCTGATCAGTATGGCTGGCTCAGTATGCCAGCCCTGTCAGTCCCAAAGCACTTTCTGGGGCTTCATGACTTCCCAGATAAGGTTTTACTTCTGGACAAAGCTTTTGTTGCTCACCTTGAAAGTTTCTTTCAAGTCTTGCCCTAGGCTTTCCTCTTTTCATATGACTGGCTCTGGATTTCAGCTGATGACAAGTATTTTATGAAAAAAACAGATGTTCTGATGGAACACGGGAACAGTCGTTGAACCAAGAGAGTGTCTTCTTCTAAGCCCCTTATTTTCCAGTCAGCTTTAGTTTGAATTTTTGTGTGGCTTTATCTCTTCCTTTTGTATTTATTCAATTGCATCTGAAGGAAAAATAGCATGCCATAAAATTCCTAAATACAATTTAAACATAGCTGATTTCAATCCAGCTAGTTTTATATCTCCATTCATCAATACATTAAGCTAAAAAAAAATCTCAGATTATTTTCTCTTGTTTCTTGTAACTTAAAAAATAAATAAAATCTGTTTTCAGAAAATTGTAACCAGTTTACTTTGGGAGGCATCATTTGAGCAGAATTAAGAAACTGATTGATGTGCAGGTCAAAATGAAGTGAGCACATCTGAAAGACAGAATGGCTTTTGGCAGTAAATAATATTTGCTTTTGTTTTGTTTCCTTGATTCATCTTAATACTGAGAAGCAGAAAGTGTTGCTGGTTTTACTTTTGGTGCACCAGCCTGGTGGTAGCCAGCTTGGGGCTTATTTATATAGCTTTGTCCTTTCGGTCTTTTATGATGAGCAGTGATAAAACTGAAGTCTGGATGCTTTGGCCACCAGTAGTTGTAACCTATGTGATTACACACAATACAAGGGATTTATACTAAAGACATTGTTCCTGCAGGAGAAATATAAATCCCTTTTACCAGCTCCCCTGCACCCTCTTCTAGTGCTGTGTTTTAAAACAGCAGACGTTTTTCCTTTGGATTTTTCACCCAGACTAAATAGTTCAAAGATAGCATCAGAGCTATATTTATCAAGCTATACAACACTTGTTTTTCTGTGTAGTCGATTGCTTGCAACAGTTCCACAGCATCCCCTCATTCAAGACAGCATTAATAGACCAGTACCTCCAACCATCCAGATGAGACATGGGAGGCTTATTTTTGTATAATTTTTTTTGAGAATCTTACTGTCACATTTTACTTGTGTCACGTTACTGACAGGTCAAAACACCAGTATAACTTTGATTCAGAAAGGCCTCATCCCTGTTCACATAAGTCGTAAGGACTAATTTTATTTTCTGTCTTTCAGTCACCATCAGTGAGGGATTACCCCTGGGCTGTTCAGGCTTTTACAGGGAGGCGGAGAGGAGGTGGTGAGGCCTCAGTCCCCAGCACTTTGATTGTTCCTTCTCAAAGAGAATAGCTGCTCCACGTTGCACAGGACAGGAGTTTCGCACGGCCCTTGCTGCGGCATTGAGTGCGTGATAAATGCAGGGACGAACCTCTGAGTGACGATGCTCAGTAATAGAGCTTTCTGCACATGGCTGTGACAGCAATCATTTGGAAATCAAAAGATTTCTTGGAAGTGGGTTGATTGTGTAAGGAAGGCATGCGAGGGCTGATCCAGGGCTTTTTGACATGCCTTAGTTCATCTGCTGTATCACAGCCGAGCGCTCCACCAGTTGTGCTTTGCAAGAAAGAAACAATGAGCAGGATCCGGCTTAATTAAACCCTTGGAAGCTGCATGGGTGGTGAGAATCACAGAGTCAGGGAAAAACAGCTGCAACTATCACAGCAGCATCTTCTGCAAACCCAGAGGTAGGCACTGGCTTCTCAGGAGAGGCTGTTTCTGGGTCACAGAAGGAGGTCTCAAAGGCTTACACTCCATATTTATTATTTGATGGCTCCACTTAACGTTACTGCTGGCTCCCAGAACAGCGTTTGAGCCAAATGTGATTTCTTAAGCCGGAAGTGGAGTTTTTTGTTGATGCAATTGACTAATTTCAGTGATCTGAAGAATTTGACCCCTGATTACTAACTGATTGACAGCTATGAATCTGGTGGCAATTAAATCACTGTAAAATATAACACCCATTTAGTAACATTTCCAAGTATCTTAGAAATAACGGCTCTCTACCCATTGCCAGCTATTTAAAAATAAACGTAATTGTTGAATGCACCAAGTTCTTTTTCTTCAAAACCAATTCAAATCAGGACTCCAAGTACTATTAATCAGTGTTCAAATTCTGATTTTTTTTTTAATCTTCCTCAATTCTAGGTCTGAGTGGTTTTCTTTGGAGGTGAGTTTTATAGTTCAGTCACACATCATATAAAAGAGTGTTTTCTTTGATCAATTTTTAGCTTTCTACCTTTGAAACTCTGTTCATTTCTTCTGAGTCAGAAATCAACTCCTAAGTTCTATCGCTTCTTAGCATATTTCTACCTTTAAATAAAAAAAAAATTAAGTTAATCTCTTTCTCATTCTTACAGTACCTGTGCTCCTTAGTCTATTTCCATTTAGTGATTTTCCCGCCCCACAATCAACTTTTTTTTTTTTTTTTTTTTTCTTTATCTTTAACCTCACCCTAGTTTTTCTTTACCCCAAAAAAAAAAAAAAAAAAAAAAAAAAAAAAAGAGAAAGAATATATATGTAGTTTGCTAGTCAAGATTTCATGGCTTTTTCCTACAGTGTAATAATAGAAGAGCTGAGGAGGAATGGGATATGAAGGAGTTTGGATGCGATCTTGGCCAGTTATTGTGTCCACAGCATTGTGGGAAACTGCTGCTGTAAAACATCTTGGATGGTGATAAGTACTTTAAGCTTGCATTAATAGTAGTAGGATTTGAAACTGCTCAGTACCTCTTAGACATCCTACCCAGAACTAGAGGATTAGATCTTTGGCTGCAGTCACAAAGCGTTAAGAGCTTTCTACCTATTGCTCTATTCCTTTGTAATACATTAACAGGAAATATTTTCCTGAATAATCTTGTATCTTCCAACCTGGTGCATAAAACTCCTTTTTCAACTAGGCCTCTTAAGCCACTTTTTTCTCCCAAAACACATGAATAATCTCTGTACTAATAATGTGCCTCATTTCTCAATCCATCTTTTGTAGACAGACCACATTTTTGAGCAAAGGCCACGTTCTTTTCCCATGGACTAAGGGGTTCCTGCTCGCAGCCAGACTGTCACTATCTCCATTACCTCTAAAAATGTGCATTTGCCTTCCAGTTTAGATCACTCACCAGGCTTATAGGAGCCCTAAGTTTAACTACATGGCCTATGTGACTCAGAGCAGAGGTACAGATACATGATTTCAGGTTAGTGCCCTACCAGGTATTTTGAGTCTGTTGTTCTTTTCTTTTGGCATTTTATCACTTTTAGTAGCTGAACAGCTACTGCTCAGAGGAGCCTCTAACACACTAAAATTCATGAACCAATGGTCTTAGGGTGTCAGGCTCTAACTCTGCTCATCCAGTCTCACCAGTGACGTTCAGTGGCATTATCCTGTCACTGTTGAATAAAAGAGATGGATCAAGGATATCCCCAAACCTGACACTTAAAGAATGATCCTTAAACATGGAGGGCGTGTCTCATGTTGCAGAAGAGACTGCAAGCCTATCTACACAGCCTAAATCTTGTCTGAGGGCTCTGACACATACATTGTCCCAATCCAGCATGTGTCCTAATTGGGAGATAAGGCCTTACTGGCAATGTGCCTGCTTGTAGGCTCTCCTCTGAGCTTTTGTCGTGGGCTGAGATCCCGTACACTTCATTAATGGTGGACAGTGAACTCCGTCAGGAAGGGTTTGGGTTCTTTTTCAGAAATCAAGGCATCCACTGGGTCCAATATGAGGGGGAGGTGTCAGCAGCACCCATCTGAAGGATTTAGATGAGGAAAAGCACAGTGAAGAGCCTGACTGCTTCTGAAGATCTGAAAAAGATTAATCTGTCACTTTTTGCTCTAAATGGGAAGCTGAACTTTAAGTCACAGCTTATCCAAAGGGCAGCATATGGCAGCACTACAGCTGTTTGAAATCCACTTGCACTTCACACTGGCACTTTGACAAACGCCATTGTGTTACAAATACTGGATGACACAGTAAATCTAGGGCCATGTTTGGCTCTGGTGTACGCAGGCATAACTCCCACTGACTTTGTACAAGTCTACACCAAAAAATCTATGGAAGTGTGTAGGACTGAAACAAATATATAGTGCATCTAATCAATCCTGGCAGACTGAGAAACATTTGATGCAGTTAAACTCCTGTAGCAGGCAGCATGTATGCCATAATATGGAAATGGGGGAAAAATTCAGGAATCCATGAGGTCTAGGAGATGCCGGGTGATTTAAAGACAAGACTTGAATTCCTACATTAAAGTAACAGGAATGCTGTCTAATCATTGTAAGGGGAAAGGGGCTCTTCCCACCAAGATCCATTTGCCATCATTTTTAATACTTAATTTCTCATCTCTCTGGCAGTTTCTACAATAAAAGAAAGAATTCAGAGGGATTGTTTTCTAGAGTTAGAACCTACAGGAGGCCTAAAAAGAGCATTAAACAAATATATCAGAGAAGAGATCAAGTTGCAGGGGAGCTGTGGCTGCCAATGATGAGAACTTAGTCACTTTAGGTCAGAAACCAGGTGTTAATGCTGTTGATCCCACAGCTGCTTGCCATCCCGTGTCTCATCCTGTAATGAACAGTCTCAGCCATACAGCTTTTGCAGCTCCAGATGTTTAAAAATACACTTTTGGAGTACTTGAACAATAAATTGCTCTTTTCAAAGTACTGGTTTCTATGTTCAATGGTTGAGCCAGTGCTGACTCCTATACACTGATTTTTAGATGGCATTTTAAAAGCTTCAACAAGTCTGGACACATATTTTCTTTGCTTAAACCTCTTCAGCACTGTGGTTTTAGATCCCCTGAGGTTCATATAACTACAAAAGGCTTAAAATTAGAACAGTGGAAAATAAATAATAGGAAATCAATACCCTTCTTTTTCTCAACAAGTGTAAAGGCAGAAGGGAAGACTGCTGTAAACATATCCTATGAATTCAACTTACTTGTGGTGCATTTTCTACCACTAAAAGCCAGAACAAGCTGGCTTATACTGAACGGTCAGGCAGCAGGGACGATTTTGCAAAGTGTGCAATAACTGAAGAAAATATCACCCCACTGGAACATTTGGGGGACTTTATTTTATAACAATCACAGCCCCAAATTTTTTAAACCAAATGACATCACAAACAGTTGGAAAAACAGAGCAAGAGAAAAAAACATTGTTTAAGGTTCAATAAACAAAATCTATCCTCATGTTAAAGACATGTACTTTATCCTAAAAGACTCAAAGCTGGTGCTGGCATCAAAGACAAGGATGTCAGCAGGAAGTGCCAAGGAAACAGCTGAGGCCTTGCACTTCAAAAAGCTTAGCTCTGGGTGAGAGATGTTCCCACCAACAGTGAAGATTCACAGATGACATTTTCAGATGTCTTCAGTTTTTTGCATCCAGGCAATCAGATGATGTATCCTATGCCATATGTCTTTTCCATGGGCTTCAATGCTTACGTGCCTACAACTGCTTTCAGTTCTCCACTGCAAGGTGGAAAAGTATATGAAAGCATCCCTGGTTTGTCTTGTTATTTCAGAATTAGTTCCATGAGATTTGGACAGATTCCTATCTCTTTTCCATTAGCGGAGATGACAATTTTTAGCTGCTTAATGCAGTGTTAACCATTTTCTCCGACAAGGACATGGCCCACCCATTAGATCCTTGACAAATGATTGATTTAACCTAGAAATGTCTATTTACAAGCTAATGCAAAAAAATATTAAGGATGAATAAACTAATTAATGAGCAGTGTATTCCCTATGGCAACATGAATAAAATTACTGCTAGGTTAACAGAGAATTCAGCACCACTCCATATGCTTCTTTTAGTGGTGTTCAAACAGTACATGTGTAAACTTTGGGTCACCTTATTGTTTCATATTTAAGTGGGCCATTAAAGGAAGCTGTTACCTATTGAACTAATTGGGGGGGGTTTTTATTCTTTCCTGCTGCTGTGAAGAGATATAATAGACTTCTTATCTTTCTAATAAATCTAGCGTTCTTATCAAACTTGCTTTCAGAAAAATTACTCTGTATCCCTAGAAATTAAGCCATTTCCCCTAAAATCAGAGACACCATATTAAATATTTATAATCTGAAAGATGCAAAGAGAGACTGTGTCTTTAATGCTCTTCATTCATTTATTTGTTAAGGTGGGGCAGGAAAACTCACTCTGAAAGGGTGTGGGAGGAAAAGCAGCCTTAGGCACAGCTGATAATAGGTCTCTGCCCCAGACATAGAAAGAGTTGTAGGCATGGCAATGCTTAAACCTAAATTTTGGGTGTCTGACTTCTGTAGTGGAATCCAGAGACCCAAATGTGGTGCATGAATTCCCCATTTAGTGCCTGGGGAGAAGAACTAGGTGAATCATAATCTACCCAACTAAATTCAGCTATTATGTACAGGTTCTGAAGTCAGTGGGGTTAAACTGAAACTTAAATGGAGAACACTTGGCCTGTGGTTTACTTGAAAGAAAAGAAAAAAAAGAGTAGAAGTGTGTATTTCTTTAAATTTTCTGCTGACAGACCAGAGATAATTAGCCTACAGCTGCAGCCTGGGGAGAACTGCTCTTTTTTTCTGCCTTGAAACAGCAGGTGAAAGCCTAGAGAGAGAAGCTGGGTGCCATTGACTTAATTTAGTTGCTTGAACTGAAGGCAGCATATAACACCACAGAGAAACAGGGAAGTGGCAAATCTTCAAGACCGGCATTTCTAAAGAGTGGCAATTAATAAGCAGAGATGAGAATATGTCTAGGCACAAGAAAGGATTAAAAATATGTACTTAAGACACCCTTGTAGTATCTTAGGTGCCTTAGAGACAGATCAGCTAGACACATGCTCTGACTGATTGCAGTCTGACGAGAAGCTTATTATAGCAATGGAGAATTATAAACAATAGAAGATGGAGGAGAGTTACTAAAACCATCATAGAGTTATATAGTGCTATACACATCTTATGTAAAAAACTTTTCCCCGGTTGTCCAGTGTGCTCCCACACATTGCTCTGCACCCTAACAAGGCCTGCTGTTTTTTTGCAGGCATTCTTTGTGACATCCAGATACTCACTTCTGTTGTGAGGCAAAATATGAAGTCATGTATTGTTTGCAACACTTCTTGTATTGTGAGAACCTCTATTTTAGAAATCTGTTAACATGAAGATTACTTGATGTGTGTTAAGGGGAAAATTATTTGTCTGTTTTAATAGGCAATAGATTAGAAATAGGAAAAGGCAATGACAATAGTAATTGAATATTATTGGCCCACATAATTTCTTATGTTACCTGTTCTATTGGGCATCTGTTTGAAGAGGCTTTTTATCTGTATGCAATGATAAAATTTCTCTATCTTTTTTTTCAGGAAGGATCTTCAAAGTAGCCTGTTCACTGTATGCTGACATTTTAATAACATCAATGGGAGGACTTGGGGAATAAGTTCAAATAAGTATGGTGAAGTAAGGCACAGGATTAAAATGTATTAAAATGAATGGATAGAAGCTGTCTTTCCAACACTTCCATTTGAAGATGAGAGAGATCAGTGTCAAAAGGCTACTATACTGCTTTGTGAATCAGAAGATAAGATTTCTATTGACAATACTGGCTCCTGGCAATCACCAGTCTCTCCTCCTTCCTATGTGCCATATACATACAAAGTCAAGTCTGGTGAGGTGAAAGGAAACCTTGGTCTGAGAACCTCAGTAGGTACAGTCAAACATGAGTACAGCTGTGATGTAAAGCTAGGTATGACTCCACAGAAGCAATGTAGATATGGCCATATTTATTAGGTCAGGTATTGTATGGCATGAATACTTGGAGCCATTGTCCAGAAACAATAAAGCCTCATTTGTACCCAAGGTTAATATTCTAGTATTTTAATATTTCTAGTTGTAAGAGGTCTCGCTAGGTAGGGCACAGATCCAGGTGAAAAAAACGCCACAGTACCTTGTGGCCTGATCTGTCTCTCTGTGCTCACACACTACTGCACCTGAGCAAATAACCCCTACCAGAGCAGCAGGTGCCCAGGAGTAGATAAAGAGACAGTACCATGCAGGAACCAGGTCAGATCAGGAAACAGTTATAATTCACAGGATTTGTTTTGTTTTCTTTTTTTTTCTGCTTCTATTCTCATTATGTCAGGATATGGAGAACTTGTTTCTGAGATGCAATAATGAAGCATGCACATCCTCCTGTGCAGCATATGCTTGAGGTATTACAAAATGTTGTGGGTTTTCTTTAAAGCCTGCTCAAGCAGCCGTTGTGTTTGATATACTGTCACATCAGCAATATTATATGCCTTTGATTAAACTTTTTGTTTTAGAATGGCACCTCATGTTAACACCTAAGAGCAGAGCCAAGTGGAATAGCAAACAGAAGGAGGAAGAACGCTGGAGGAAAAAACCTGCAGATTTGGGATAGCTGCTTAGAGATTTTGTGCAAAAGCCTGTGAAGATTTCTTCTGTCACCAAGAAAAAAAGGAAGATTATTTTAGAGGCTTATAAAAAGTGTTAACAACTGTGTACTAGACATTATTTTCCCCTTGTTTAGCAAGATAAATCATTATTTTACCAAGCCTTTTCAAAGACTGTACTAAGTGTCAAGTGCCAGCTTTTTGCTATTTATTTATTTACTTTTATAAATTTGTGATATATTGGATGCAAAATCATTTGAAGGATTGCATATTTATACAGTGAACATAAATCTCAAGGCCTGTGTTAGATTTCTAGCAGCACAGTGAAGCTCAGCCATGCCCACACACCTGCATGAAGTGGGTGTTTTCATTCCTTGGATCATGTGGATTATCTCCACTGTAAACTATGCATTAATAAAAAGCGGAGCAGGCACTTACATATTCCCTTTTGGAATTAAGAAATAAAAGGGAACGTATATACTTGTCTGCCTTTGAGGAAACTTTTAGAAAATAAAGTTCAGAAAGAAAATGCCAGAAGTATAATGACTAATAAAATAAGGGAAAACAATGTGGTGTTTTAGTTGTAAATGTTTCTTAGAAATGAAAAAGCAAAATGCTACTGAGTAGCTAAGGAAGTTGACAATTTTCTAAGTGCCCTTCTGCTGGCCATTTGAAAGAAAAAAAACAAAACAAAACAAAAAAATCCACATTTGCAGTGAAATCATTTTGATCTTAGACCTTAAAAATTGTATTTATAGATAATAAGAAATGTCATGACAATGACTTTGATTTTTTCCACCAGTGCTGGCCTCGGGAAAGGAAACAGAATCCAGAAGAACAATCATGGCTGAAAACTATTCCATCGTCAGTTATCATAGTGCAATGGTGTGGCAAGGAACATCGGAACATCAGGAGTCTGAAGAGCTGGGTGTGCAGAAGGGAAGTATTCCCAGAGAAGCATTGACAAGGAGACTGGGATGCAGAATAGGGTGGGTTTGGTAAGTGAGGGCAATACTGTACAGATCCAGCAGGACAAACTCAGAGGGGAGTGCTGCTAAGCAGGGAGCAATGCTCTGTAGAAATCCACTTCATATCCTCTTAGCTCCTTATTCCCTGTAAAGGCAGCTTGAAATTGTCATGGTTGTTCACAGGGTGTGGCACAAAGACATTAAAATCCGGTTTTGGCTACTCAGAAATGTCCCGAAGCTTTTGACTACTAGGACCTGGGGCACTGGGAAGATGGAAAGTGTGAGTATTCTATTAGCTATGTTTGATTCCTTATTAATTTTATAGTGGCTTATACACTTGCTATAAAACAGATCAATATTTCATCTTTTGTTAGTCTATTACATTTCTGTTATTATAGTTTCCAAAAATGTTTTAATTTGGTTGGTTGGTTGGTTTTGGTTTTTGTTTTTGTTTATGTGGTTGTTGGGGTTTTTTTGTCTTTTTTTGGGTTTTTTTTTTTTGTTACCAAAAATGTCACAATAATATATATTAATGCCACCTTGTTTTTAAGGAACACAAATATATTACTGCAAGACTAATCACGTGATTCAAAAACCTTTTAGTGCTTTGTGGCTTTAGGCTTGCATTACCTTGCTCTTACAGGAGGATTGTGGCTGCTATTTTTTCTTAATTCGTTTTGTGTAATATCTCTTATTTCTCTTAAGGCAATAAGCAATTATTGTGGATAGGCATGGAACCACTATTTTCCCTTTGTCTCTTCATTTTTTAGGTGTACTCACACTGTAAAATACTGTGTAATTTCAGAAGGATGTAAATGAAAGAACAGATTGAAAAATAAGTAGCTTCATGTACGTCTCATTCTTTAAACTTGTATCTTTCATGCACAGCCAAAAATTAGATGATAGTATATAATTTTTTCCTCTTTAGGTTTGTATTTGAACATTTATTTAAAAAAATCAAGTCCAAACTAATCAAGTGCATACACCCATTCCCTGAGATAGGATTATTAGTCATATTGTTGTACTACTGCTTTATTAAAAAAAAAAATAATCTTTTCTTTCAGTTTATTTTTGCATGTTGGTCAGGAGAAATACCATCACTTCTCACGTGTTTGGCTGTTCAGTCTCATCTGATTTAGCTCAACCCGTGTTTGTGCCAACTTACACATTGGCCAACTTTGCAAGGCAAAGTGCTAATTGAAAGAAGTCACCATTGCCCAGGGCTCTCAGTTTTGTGGCTAGAACAGCTGATTCTACCAACAACATTATTATCCAATGTTTCCAACCCAGATGGTGAAAATGGGAAGATTTGAACTGGGTCATCATTTTGATACAATTAAAATGAAAATGTTTATTGAATTACCAGGGTTTAGTAACCTGCCAGTGGCCACTGCAATTCTTAGTATGGAGCATAGCTGTGTCAGATTCAATTCAGATAATCACAGGTCAGCTTAAACACTACAGCTGTAATCTTTATCTCTTTTTGTAATGGAGCTCATTTAGGCACATGGGTTCTTTGACACTAGGCTCTTGTGCAAGAACTTAGAAAGGCAGAAAAGGTTCCTGGATTACTTCATAATTGTGAAAGCCTGTTCAGCTTTCAAAAGAACAGTTTACAAAAGCTCCTTGAAGAGAAAGCCTGGAGGTATCCTAACCCCACACAGTGAAGGTACCAGTCAGTCACTGGGGTGGGTCACAGAGGTTACGGGAGATAAAGGAATTTTGCAAACTGCGCATAGATGCTGCATGACTCAACACACCAAGAGGGGAATGAACTCACTCCGCTGAGCAATTTAATGTCCTGGAGTAATGAAATGATAAGTCTGTTCCACACAGTGGGCCTGTCAAAAAACAATAATTATGACAAAGGGATTCCCTTAGGAGAACTCTGAAGAGTTTTACTTGGAAGATTTTTCTGATGCAAAATCATAATTAAATCCAATAAGCCCCTGTGACATATGGTGAAATCAAGTTAAACACTAACATTCAGAAATATTGATTCAGCCATTTTTATCCACTGAGCATGGCTGAAATAGTTAACTACAGTTGTCCCTGTGGAGCATTATGATTTGCTGGAGAGGAAAAGACAGCTTGGTCCAGGAAGTGTCTACTTAATTTTACCTCAACTTATGTTTCATTTATTTATTGGTTTAGCCTCAAATTAAATTGAAATTAGAACCCTCAAATTAGATCCTATCATTCAATTGCAGGTGTACTGAGCCTCTCCTAAAAATAATGTGTACAAACGTATGTGCCACAGTATGTGCTTTCATGTCAATGCTCCTGTAATCTTCGTATGCTTGTACTTAATTAAAACTTATTAAATTAATACTTGGGGGGAAAAGGAGGACAATATGTCACAACTGCTCCTTTTCAGAATAATAGCCATTTATAAAAAGCATGCAGGGTATTTAAAAACAAGTAAAACCAGGTAGCCTATTATAATTTTTTTTCATGTTATGCATTCACATTCTGCAGAAGGTCTGTAACACTTAGTCTGTGATAGGTTGCAACACTTTTTTTCTATCTAGAACTCATTTTTACAAGCTTTGCTCAGGTACAGCAGTATGAAGGATGACTCTTGTTCTATCTAATGCACACACAACTACAGTTATGCCCTCAAAATATTGCTTTAAGTTTATGCAGTAAGATGAAGCCTCTGTAAGTGTGAATAAAGGTGGTTTATTATCACTAGTGATAGCATATAAGCTTTAGATAATTAATTAGCTCAGGTATTTCTTGCATCACACTCCCAGCTTTTTGCCTAGGTTAACCACAAATTTAGGGTAAGCTTGTCACTAGCACAGCAAATACGTAAGTAACAGCCATTTCATATACAGCAGTAACTGCGCTTTATTCTATTCAGTAATATCCAACCCACAATGAGTTGGAATTAAGACATTTCTAGAGTACAGCTTTGAATCCAGTTTCAGAAATCATGCATAATAGTGGAATGAAATACGGTTGTGGTACAGTAGTAATGTTTGGACAGTTATATCGTAACTGTATGCTCTATTTCTTGAAGTGAAATCCATATCTGAGTACCTGCAAATTTGAACCTAAGTTCCAAAATCTGCTGATTTTCTACCAAGAGATCCTATCTGCTTTTTATTCAGCTTGGCTCTAGTCTCATGTCAGAATACCTGATGTCACTGTAAAATAAAAGGAAGGTCATTCAAGAGCATATATATTACCTTGTTAAATTAATTTGCAATTCCCACTGAAAGATGAAGTTTTAAAGAAAATCTTCAATATTCCCAAGCTCCATAAAGGATTTTACTAACCATATTACCTGTATCCTGACTTTTAAGGATGAAATGTCTTTATCACCTGACAGTAGATGAATTGGTTGATCACCTGATTATTTCTCTCTATATAAAATACTTAACCTTTTACTTTAAAATATGCATTTCTAAGTGCAGTGCTAGCCTGTGTAAGGCCTGATAAAGCCTGGTAACAGCTCAGAGGCACAGATAAATATGATAATTCATTTAACCTTTACTTCAAATCCACTTATTTGTTACAGGCACAAATCACGTGTAAAAGCTTTAAGATGAATGTACAACCTGCATTTGGATGTGTGGTTTGTGTGGTCAGGCACATAAAGACATGAAGTTCTCATGTCATGTAAGCAGATAAAACCCTGCAGAAGTTGGCAGCACAGACAAGGTGTGAAATAGAAGCCTTGCAGCTTGAATACTGGATCAATGAAGCCTTTTAAAGTTGACTTTAGGTATCTGCTACTAGATTCTTACTACCTGCATTAAATATTTGTCGGTTTGATAGCTATTAATCTATTTGGTTGGCTCATAAAACTCAACAGTTTTAGTTTTCTTCAGCTATAGCCTTTGTTTTTCAAGCTCTATATCACAGAGATACCATGTCAAATTATATTTTTCTAATCCTATTAGAGCTGTATCTGTTATGATATTAATTGGTGGAAAACAGTATTTAATAGTTATCCTATTATACAGTCTTTTCCTTTATCACTGGTTTAGTTTGTATCTCTGGAGCTCAGATTTTCCTCTGGCTTTTAATTCAGTATGTTTGAAAATTTGGAGCTTCAACAAAGGCATGAATGGAAGAACGATATCCTCACTCCTCCTGCTTGGCTAACACAAAGGAAGTGTAGTATATCTCCCCTTTGTTTCTAGGTAAGGATTTAGAATGGCTTTTAAAATATCTCAGATTACTTTTCTCACATTGTTTATCCAATATGACCAACCATAGCAGGCTCTCTGCCAATCCTCTTGTTTAACTTATCAGCTTGCTTAGCTCTGTGGAATCTTTCTCATACATTTTTTTTCCTTCACACAACACTCACCACAGGTGAAATTCATTCCTGGGTCTAGAGGCAGATCAAGGCTCATGTGATAAGTTGTTGCTTAAATTTATAGCAATATTATGAGGTTTTTAATTCATTTTAAGGACCTGGCATGGTCCTCTGAACAGGTGCAAGTTTTAACTATTAAGACAAAGTTCTCTTCAGCTGGAAAGCTTGCAGCTTTGGCTGTACTTTCAAACAATTTAAACTTTCAGACTACTTTACTATAAATGCAACTTGCTGTGAGTGAAGCCTGAGGTAATGTGACACTTAGCTTCATTTGTATGGAAGACGAACAATGGCTGTTACAGAGTTTCAGAAAGGTGGGGAAGTCCAAATTATCCAGTATTTTCAGTATGAGCAATTCAATGAAAACATTTAGCAGTTTCAGAAAAAATCAGCTGACACCTGCATGCTTGGCATTATTTATAACTGAATTAACTGTGAGAAGCAGTTACCAAGAAAGTGATTGTATTCATTCTATAAAAAAGAATGAGCTAATTTAACTGTTTGCCTTATTTTTGTAGATTAATAACTCCATACTAATCTAGTTTAAATTAGATAAAGAAAATAGTTTTCTTTAAAAAAAAAAAAAAAAAAAATCCTTAGGGTAGAAGAGAAAAGGGTAAGACAAAAACCCCAAAACTTATATAAGTGTAACATTTTTTTTAACTTTCAACCAATGGTCAACTCTGTTGTAAAACCAACCATTCTTATAGCACATTTTGATATTTTCTATTCTATGTCTCAGTCAAAAATTTAGTAAGATTGATTTATGGACAATATGATATTTTTTATTTAATTCTATATAGAGGGCCGTGGTTTCTGATGCATTTAATTACATCTCTTTTCATAATGATAAAGTCAGAATCTGTGCTGGAGACAAGGCCTTGTAATAGACCTTAAGCTGGAAGCAAAATGTTTCTTGTGGGCCACCCTTCATCCCCTGCAATGCAAGGCCTGTCACATCCATGAAAATCATACTGGGTTTTATTCTTGGAAGTTCACTAAGAAGGATATTACAAGTCTTGGTGCACTTTTCATATCTCATGTTTTGAGCAAAGTATTCAATCACACCGATTTGATTTGTAGCTGGTGCAATGATGCTAACAGCAGTTGTGCTGTCATCCTGGAGGCATTGAGGGTTAGTGATGTTGGTGCAAATACAGATGGAATATGTCTTCACATGAGGCTGCATGTGAAAAGGGGTCCCACTGGAAAACATACTCCTTGGCTATGGCTTTGTGGAACAGACCCCCCCCTCCACAAGGTGTCTTCTACTTATTTCTCTTGGGTATCTCTCCTTTCATTTTTAGTTACACAAATGTGCCGTGAAGGTGTGTCATATGTCCTAGTGTCTTGATGGGAATCATGTGTCACGCAGTGGAGTGTTCACCTGGTCAGACTTGTCCTTTGCTGAGGTTGTGCAGTCCTACTCACCTATAGGAGGCCAATACCTGAGGGGTAGATTTGGTACTGAGGGTACCTCCTAACAAAGGTAGTCTTTATGAAATTCTTCCTAGCAGCAATGTGCCTGTGAAACAAAAACAACTATTAACTGAACACAGCTTTGTAATAATAATTATAATAAACTGGATACAGTTAAGAAAATAATAAGCAGTAACTATTGCTGACCAAGACAAAAGAATAAAGATGAACTTAAAGGAAAAAATTCTCAATGTTTTTGCTTTCATATTTTTTCTTCTTTGAAATGCCTTTGTCTTTCTCAGTGTTCCCTTATATACTTTCATTTTGCCACTAGTGAAAAACATTCCATCCTGGATTGCGTTGCTTTGTTGCTTCTTTTCTTATTTATTTTAAACTGTTGTATTAAAACTTCTGATTCATCATCTATGATAGCCAATACTTGATACTAGACAGTGTGACTTCATTCACTGTTTTTGTCATGCTTCCTTCCTCTCTTAATATCTGTCTTCACAATTACTCAATCGTTATCTTTTATATTATCCTGTTTCTCTTGTGCCTTATCTCTGTTTCACTCATCTTTTCCATCCCTGCAGCTGGCCTCCCTCTCCTGTCACCTCTTCAGAGCCTATAACCAGGCATGTATCATCAAAGAAATATCTCATATGCAATGATTTTTTCTAAGTGCATCTGCTTGTCCCTTTAGTTCTGCTACTTGATCTTTCAATATCATGTATGATAACAGTTGTAAATGTTCAGTTTTGCTTCATCATTTCATCCCTTCATGGGGAAAAATAAAAAAGTTTTATGCATACTTGAAAAATCTTTCATCCCCTTGAAAAATACCCCGTATATTACACAAATGCTAATGATGATTTACTGTGCCCACATTAAAAACTAATTTTAAGAAGAGGTTGTACACCATGTCTATGGAAACTGGTAATTTCTTATTCTAGGACTATCTCTGCTGAAGTTAGTGCAATTTGCTCTGTTGAGGAGGAGAAATTAGCTCAAACTGCAGCAACTAGAGTGGTAATGATGTCTGAGCTAACTAGGTTAAGTTAGTCCAGATAGCTCTATGCTTTAGGGAACTCACATGTGAGCAGCTGTATCCTAGGAATAGTAAGATAATTAGGAAGCAGTCTCAGATAACTGATGGCATAACTTCACTCTTTTTTTTTTTTTAAGGTGTTTCTGTATAAGCTAGGAAGTTGAGATTTTTGAATTAGTAGTTTCAAATGACTCAGCGCCATTCTCTAAAAATCAAGCCTTTTAAACTTTGAATGGTTAAATGAAGTCTGGGCAATCAAAATCATACATCACTGTTAAACACAGTAATAGTATAACTGTTCTAAAGGGTATGTTTGGAATTACATTACCTCCTGATTAACAATGGCTTTTCGGACTTCCTTCACTGTGAGGATGACAAAAACATTTCTATCTCCCTGGATGTTTTGCAGATCCCTTTGGGTAGCCAAACCTCAATAGTAACTTAATTTTCTACTTCTGGTCTTGAGTTCCTTTCCTGGTTATTATGTTTGGGAGGGTCAGAGAAATTTATTTTTCCTTTCTTTGCATCTTGGAAAGCCCAATGTGGTGCCCAAGGAATATAAATCTGGATCTTCAGCATCTCTTCATTTGGGCTATTCCAGACCCCTCTTGAATATGAAATAATAATCACTGAATGGATAAAGTAAATGGGTATTTTTGTATCAGTCTGTACCATATTAATCAATGATGTTTCTTTAAGTTCTGTTTCACAGCTATTAAACAAGGATTTTCTGGGGAGTGAAACAGAACTTTCATAAACAGTATATGGAACTGACTGTGAACCAGATTTACTTTTTACTGTTTTAAAAAAATAGTTAACCCAACTCTTCCATTGTTATGCGAAGTTGGGACTCTGCCACTGTCAGGTGAAGTTGGTCATCTCCATGAGATCCTTCTGGAACAAACAATAGAATACTCTTCTGACTGTTTTGTTTGGGTTTTTTTCTCCATTTTCCTTATGGTCATATTTTTATGATCATTAAAAATAAACAAAAAGAAAGAAAAATGATGGGGAAGACCTACCCAGGCTATTTTGAAAATACATATTTGAGGGTTTTCATCTGTATCATGCCATTAAAGGAAGAGCAGAGATGAAAAGATGGGGAATGCAGTCATTGACCCTGTGGAGCCTGAGGAGGCAAAGGTAAATTTGGGGTGCTCTGCAGTGTGGTGGAGAGTTTCTTTTTGGTGAAGATAAGGCTTCAGTAGGAAATATCAGAAATCCCCTTCTTGCAATACTGTTGATAGCCACATGCCTGCTCTGAGGTGTTGTAGAGATGGAGAAGATGAGAAAGGTCAGCAGCAGTGGCTCCTGTTGA
Organism: Megaceryle torquata; assembly: GCA_024611175.1. NCBI lineage: Eukaryota > Metazoa > Chordata > Aves > Coraciiformes > Cerylidae > Megaceryle > Megaceryle torquata. The sequence continues at coordinate 73,850 of JANIJG010019045.1, forward strand.
AGTACTCCCTCAGGCCACAGCCAGTGAGGGTCGCCTGAACAGTAAGGTGCTTGTCGCGTGAGATACAAATCAGCTCTTGCCTCAAAAGCCACGTGTGATAGGAACCCAAGGAGAACTCCTGATTTTTTGAAGTGAGGCATGTGACAAAATGTTGAATAAGTCATGCAGATGGGTGTTAAATGAAGCACATCTTTTTCAGTGCAAACTTCAACAGGAATAACTAAAACCTGTCAAGGTTTTTCCACCTGAAACCAGCTGAAATGGAAGGGCTGCACTAAGCAAAGGAGTAAAGGAGCTTGTATACACTGTTATATGTATATGCTGTGAAGAGAAATGCTTGCTTATTCTTGTTTCAGGGTACTACACTTAAAGTCAATCCATGTAAATGTGGAACAAAAAAACCTGGAAGAACAAAAAGGCAGTTGCCTTGAGTGGGAGCAGTGATCACCTCTTCTGCCACACACTGTCACACAAAATAGCAGCCTTTTGAAGAGGGACAGAATTCTTATGGATAGAAAAGGGCAATCAAGACCAAACAAAGGCATAACAATTTATAGCTCCCTCCACATCTTTTTATGATTCTTTTCATGATTCTTTTCCTCTCCTTCTCCTTTTAGTGGGAGGTACTATACAGTCTATCAGGTTTTAATGTGAAACATTTGTGCACATATTAAATCTTGTGATTGCTACTTGCCTGGTGCTATTGAGTAATGATTTGGATGATGGCTATCTGCATATTCTGTACTCTAAAATTATACTAAAACCTCTGAGTATTACATTTTGCTGTCATTCTCTTGTCTCTCTGAGTAAATATATATTGAAATGAGGTAGAGTTCAAAAACATTACATTGGACTGTGATGGAATCAAGACGTAAGGACATCTGTCAGGAACAACCTCATGGCTAATATTTTCACAGTAAAGTTTCTCTTTATATATATATATATGAGAAAATGATTCTCATATATGATTTCCCCTTGTTTCAACTACAGGCTTTTCCTGAGGAAAGGCAGTTGGCTCAGATTTTAACCCTTTGTCCCCTTTCTTTGTTTTCTTTGGCTACTTCTACAGCAAAAGTTATTATTTTTCAAATTAGAGCCAATTACGTTACTGGCTGCACATGTCTGACAGACCATCAAAATTTAATTGCCACAAAAATTGCTTGCAAAAAATCAAAGTTACTTACATAGTCTGCAAGATAAAGACTCACTTTGATTCTGCAAGTCTATTTGATAACAACAGGTTACAAAATAGGGAAAATGCAAGGAAACTGGAGATTATAGTTATTTATTATTGGTGCACTGGCACTGGTGTTCTTGTAAATCCTCCCCCACAGATTAAAACAGGACTGTCAACTCTAAGGATCTTACAGTTTAATAGAAATCTGATTTATTTATGATTTGTTCTTCCTTCCAATGCTTACATACAAAACTAAGCTATATATAACCCAATGAAAATATAGAACATATTAAAAAAGATTAGGATCTATCTGTGCAATAGAACTATGCAGTATGAAGTATATTTATTATGCCAGTTTATTGGCAAGTGGTTTATATATTTGACAGTGTCTTTGAATGAATAGAATTATTAGATAACTTAATGTAAATGTTTCACCTCCTTCTATCAACATTATCAGAATTAGAATAGTATCATGGGGACTGGTTAAAAAAGAAATAACATGAATGATAAACATGGAGTTATTTAGGCATAAAAATATTTTCAAGCTTTTAGGCTGATAAAATAATTGAGCCTGGAAAGTAGATAAAACTATCAAATAATATAAATATTCCCTTCCTACCTCACATATGTGAAGAATTAAAAGTCTGTGATTAAAAATACATTCAAAAATACCTACCGAATTCTCCTGTTTTAACACAAAACTGGCAAGAGTCAACTCATCATTTTACAGATAAATTGCTTTGTTGTTATTTCACACTTGCAAAACAAAGATTAGTGGTTGATTGCAGTGGAATTCTGACACCCGTGAAGCCCATTTTGTTTATTAGCTAAAGTAGGTCAGAGCTTCAGCCTTAAACTTTGCTGGTGGGGATTATGTTCTTTTTAGCTATAACTTGCCTTGACTCAATCAGTCTTTGATGTGTTGGATGGACATTAATAGAAAGAATGAGGTATGCCATTGAAAACAAGAGGAAACGATGTTAGTGCAGTACATGAGCCTGTTTAGGGCTGGATCCAAAATCCTCTGAGATTAATGGCAAAGCTCCTCTTGATGCCATTAGAGCAGGAAACATAAGTGGAATAGTTTTGCTTGCTTTTCACACAGAATACTACTCATAACAGGGAAAGGGACCTCTGTGAAAATGAAGAAACTTGTGTGGACAAAAAAATAATTCATAAAGTAAACTACATCCACTGAAAATTGTTTAACCCTCCTGGGACATTTTGTGACTAATTCTATTTCAGGTAAATAAAATAAAACTTAGGAGTTGTTGGTTGCAGACTATATGAATCAGTAGCAAGAAACAGTAGATCTTCAGACTCTGACCTGCATTTGGAAGGAGCAGGGCCACCTTAATTTATTAATTTAAGTGTTCCTACTGCCTCTGAATCACCAGTATGAAAGTCTATGCTTGACCTCCTGCATGAGTGCATGTGTACATGTATGTATCCTGGGATATGAGAAAGCAAAATGGATAATTCCCATCAGACTGTCAGGAAAATCTAATGTGCAGGAAGATAATTGAATTAAATGGTAAACAGTTGAACTTGGAAGACTGAAATGAAGATCTTATATGCTATAGAGGGAAATGAAGGCTTTTAAAAACTGTCTTAAATCATCTCAGTTGAGGAAACAAGAAAGCTAAATGCTTTCTTGAACTGGAAGTCCATACAAGGAAGGATCTAGGCAAGTGCTTAAATCACCCTGGCTATATCAGTATTTTAGTTAGAGGTGTCCTTCCGTTTGAAGAAAATCCAGGCACCTGTGCAGGAAAAGTGCTGACACACACATCAATAGGTACACCCATTTTGAATGGTCAGGGGACGGTCTCTATAGGGTGCACCATGGGGAGTGACAGTCCTGTAGTAAGGGAATGGTAGCCACCTGGAATTAGGGATCACACTTCAGATCATACCTGCCCAACAGACCAGAACAGCTGTTATTGACTGCTAGGGACATCAACACTTTCTTCAGTGATGTCCTTCACAAATGAGATGCAGGACTTGTTCACTGTCCTTCCTACAGTGGAAGGAGATGCTCAAAACTCAAGCTGTATTAAACATCCACCTCAATCTAAACCTAAAAGAAACTTCCTGCTTTTTCAACAATGCCATAATTTCAGGTTTTTATTTTTTTACAAAATGTAATTTTTACAAAAATTTACATTTTTTTGCCTGGCTAAAATGGCTCTAGACCCTATAGAAATAAGGAGCCAAAGTGATGGAAAGAGGTTGTTGAGGGAGTTTTTATTTTAACTCTGAAACTGACCCCATTCAAAGAAGTGTTGTTGTAATTACAGCTAATGGACATGGAAAATTAATATTTTCTTGTAAACAGATCTCACAGATTTTCCTATATTACCATCTAGTGAATATAATTGTATAATTCAGTAGGAAGACCAAGGCTATGAATATCTTGCCATTTTTTTCTCCAAAAAAAAAAAAAAAAAAATGTTCAAATCTATGCCCCTAAATTTGCAGCTGGGTTTTACAAGCAGTTTAAATCTGGTTTTAGCATCAAAATTTCAGCCATAAAAATAAAATTCTTTTGCTGACTTTTTGTTATTTAGTTTACAAATATAATCTGTGTTTCCAGTGAAACTCTTGTGGCAGATAGCTATAGGAATGTTAGAGCTGTTGAGTAGTAAAGATTTTTTTTAAAAAGTACTAGGTTGGGTTTTTTTTAGCTCTTAGTTGAAAAAGAAAGGACCATATTGTTTTGTTTTCAGAAGCTGTAGATATGAACGTTAGTTGCTTAAAAGTAATATTACTTCTAGAAGTGCATGATCAATTCTCAAATGTTTAGTGAAAAATTAGTAATCTTAGAGAAAATAAATATTTTATCCCATAATAGCCTTAAAATACCCAAAAAAGGAATTGAAAAATAACATTCTTGGTTTGCAGTGATCATCTGTATGGGCATTCAAAGAAGATATATCAACTCATGTCCTTTTATCTAAGAACAGGATCACCGTGCCTTGGATTTGTGAGTTGTATGAGCATCTCTTTGAACTTTCTGTATCAAAAAGTCATCTTTAAAGATGCAGGTGTTAGTAAGGTTAATATTTTGTACCAACATACTTTCAAATCTCCTGTGGAGGCAGAATGTCTACAGTATAATATGTGCAGTAGAGCATAGCATCACAAGCTATTAATATACAGGCAAAACTTTCAGAGAAAGACACTCCTCATTGACTAGCTGTACTAACAAAAGAGAATCAAATTACAAGAGCCATCAAAACTTGTGCTTGTGGAAATAGGTAGATCTGCATCTGTGCTTTGGCAGAAATTTAGCTTTAAGGTATAGAGATATATGGTTGCATACACTGTAAGGATTTTACAGCTTCTTCTGAAATATCCAGCTTTGACTATAGTTAAACATAGGAAAAAAACTGTATGAAATTCATTAGTGTTAAATCCTCTGATCCTAAAAACAAAACAAAACAAAAACCCACAAAAACAAACAAACAAACAAAAATCCTGCATTGTGCTATGTAGCTATTGAGCCTATTATATATAATACGTATGGCACAATCCATCCATTCAGTGAGACATACTTAAGTTTACTGAAAATTTATATTAATTAACAAATGTTGTGAGGGATGGGCAGCAAGAACTTTGTTTCTAATAAATAGGACTTTTATTTCCAGATTGTTTTGTTGTGCTCTTGATAAACATACCTATTTAAAAATTGCTGATACTTCAGCCTCTGTGGCGGTGCATTTTGTTGCTTAGGTTTTTATATTTATGGTTAAAAGCTGCAACATGCTGCTAATGCTTTTGTTCTAAAGCATATTGTGGTCAAAAATATTTTTTCTTTGTCAGAAAGTATAATTTAATGTTACCAGCTTATCTGTTGTATTTGTGAACATCCATTTGTGAACATTCATAGGTTACATGGTGGTTGGATGAATGTACAATAACCCAGGGAAAAATCAGCTTGCAGATGTGGCAAAATGAAACTGTATACAATACCCTGAATAATTCCCTCTCATTCACACCACACTGATTACAACTGTATCTTCTCCATTTAATTTAGGAATAACTGTGTGGGATTAGATCAAATGTACCTTCTCACCTACTACATCTAGATGAGAGAAAAATCTCAAGAAAACAAAAACATTAAGGAAAGATACACACAAATTGAGGATAATTGTCTTAAACACCAAACATTTGAATAGAACACTAATGTGTCCGATAAGATTGACTTGCCTTCCAGTCATTCAGATGGTCACACATGGTGATCCCTGTTCATTTCAGATTGATCCCATATAATTTGTATACAGTATATCAATCATTTAAGAAATCTGCTTTAGGAAGCTATTTGCAATTTTGCATCTCATGGAAGTATGACATCAGATTTCATGGTCTTATCCTATTTTACGACGTGTTCTGCAGTTGCTGTAGCAACGCTGTTGCTATGGATTACACAGTGGGAGTCAGTAGGGTCAGCGAAGATCAGAGCCCCGCCATTCTTCATTCAAAGGCAATTGTCCCTGAAAAATGTGACTTACTTCAATATTTAAGGCCTGGGTACTGATATTAAACCAGAATGATACTTCTGTTAAAAACCCATAATTAACCTTGTCTTCAACTCTAGGTCACACATTAATAGCAATTTCATAAAGTGGACATTCCTCTGTCTTTCATTCTCTAAAGCCTAGACAGGTTTTAAATAATATGTCTCTTGGAAAAATACATGGGTAATGGTTGCAATTTATTTTATGTCATTATCTAAGCCCTTGAGACCTCACATTCCCAGCTTCTCTCCCTGAGGTAATTGCATACATCTTGGGAATGTGTGAAATGGTGTTAATATTCAGTGCACCATGCCTTTTCAGAGGATCTGCAGCCTACAATGGTGCACTGTCTAGATGTTTCTCTGTGGAAACTATTCTTGAGCGAGTGTAATATGAAGCAGTTCTTTACATAACCAGGGTCCCAGGACGTTTAATAATTCCCTGTATCCCAGCAAGGTTTTTAGCAGTTTCAGTTGTAAAGATATACTCTGCAATTTGGTGATATGACTAAACATCAACTGATATTTTACATCAATATATTTTTGTTTTCCTCAAACAAGAATCAGCAGTACCATTTCTGCCTTTAAGTCATTCTTCTGTCTAATACCTGTTTAATAATATTTATGCCCTCTCTGAATTTTCTGGGAGAGAAATTTGCTTATAGAGAGAGTATTTAAGATTCAAAGCTTTGGGAAGCAATGACTGAACTCTTTACAATATCATATCAGGGCAATAAGCAATCAAGTTCCAGGTGCTTAAAAGCATTAAAATTGAATTTATTTCCTGTAGAATTTAACTTGAAAAATAGTACGAGTAACCTAATTTCCTGCTCACTTCACAGTATCTGTTGCAACTGCATAAGATACTTCTTGAAAAATGTAGAACACTGTCTTCACAGTATTTTTCTCTGTTTTTCCTTGATTAGAGTCCCTGATAAAGAATACATTCCCATCTTTTAAAAACACAGCAATTAGTAATTTTTTCTTTCTAAAGTAGTTAGTTCCTTGACAAACTTATTTTGTAAGTTAGCCTTGAACAGCACTATGAAACCTTCAGGTACACCCTTTTAACAGAGAAGACAGCTGACACATGCCACAGATATGATTTTTTTAGGAGTAACCTATTTTTCTAGCAATCAAACACATATTCAGCACAAGAAAAGTAGTACTTTCACACCTTTGATCAAGTTGAAGCTTTGAGTGTTTTCCAAAACCCACACATAATACATTCCTTAAAAGCAAACCTATTCTCCTGCCCTCTGTAGATCTTGGGCAGTTACCTGAACTTTGGTGCCTTGCTGCAACCCACCCCCAGCCTCAAAGTTTATTAGTTATTAGTTATTCTGATGACATTAGCTATGCAGATGAAACATGAAAAATAATTACTTTCTCTGGCTACCATTTTTACTCTAATTCAATTTAAAAGGGATATCCGTGATGTGACATGCTCAGTTCAGAAATCATATAAAAAATATGACTGATGCTGGAAAATCTAACAATTCAACACTTGTTTGGTTATTAGAGACACTTATTTATAAACAGCCAATTACTTTCTTGGGTAATTCATACTCTGTAGATCTAATTTTTAAAAATGTAAATTATTTCAACATTACACAGTGAAATGAAAGTTGATATAACTGAGGGACTTTTTAATGTCATAACATCACACAAACTAATGCACATGGGAAAACAAATTGTTACACATTTTCTTTGACTCTGAACTTGGATCCAAACTTCAGTCATACATCAACTCATTTCTTCCAATTAACAGCACTGTTTGGAATGACTTCCCTTTTTTCATGTAATCATTTTTAATGAACCTTCTGATGAAATACACCTCATTATCTTTCATGAAGAACTGACATAGTCAAGCTGATTACTTAAAACAGTTAAAAATGCTTTACATTCATTTAGCTTTGATGGAGGAAAAAAAAATGAAGGAAAATAGAAATATTTACTTTGTTAAATTCTTAAAGACCTTTAAAAGTATGTTCAAGTCAGATTATATTTTGGACCACAGGTAGGACAATATAAATAATAACTTCTATGTTCAGTTTGTAACTTGTTAAAGACCATTTTATAGGTGATGCACTTAAATATAGTAAATGGGTCTTTCTCTTCAGTCTATTTTCCTATCGTATCCAAACAGGAAGCTATTTAGAAAAGTATAGAGGTCATAAGCTAAGTTCAAAGTAAATCACTATTTGATACAAATAGTGTTATCATGTCTAAATTCTTCTACTATATTTCTTTTTCAGCCAAGACTTCTTTTTGTTTGGCTTGTTTCTCTTGGCTTTCTAGGTGCCAAGTATGGTAATTACTGATCTTTCTATTCAGCGGATGTCACCTATAGCTCCAAATTAACATATACCATTGTAATTAGATTTTAAATACATTTCTTCTAAAAGGGTGAAATGGCCACTTCTTACAAGATAAATCATCACAGTGCTGTTATAATCAGTTTAACCTCTCCTGCACCTTTGTGTTTTTTAAGAGGAATCTTTTGCAAGTAGGCCAATCCACTGATATTGGTGGGGCTAACTTGGTGGAAGAATTCAGAAAAAGTAAGGATAGCAAAATTTAGCCGTGTGAAATGTGTGTTATAAATAGGATCTAATTTATTCTCTTTCTTTTTTTTTTTTTTTCTTCCTCCCCTTCCCATTTTCCCCATCTCTTTTGTAATTATCTCTGTTTAATTAGAAGTAATATAAAATTGAGTCACAGATTTCATTTCACTACACAGGTCACTTAATACCATCCTTCCTCTTTCTATGTCAAGGGAAGCTGAATGATATTTCTTGAATGACATTTCAATAGAAAATACAGTTTAACAAAGAGATCAAGGGATACTGTAAGAAGAAGGCAGATTCCTTTTAGTTTTTGAAGGTGTGAATAGCCCCACTAATCACACACCTACACTCTCATCCACACAGTTTTTTCCTTGCTGTTTCTGCCTTGCTCTCCATCCAACACTGCTGTGCCATGGGGGTTTGAAGCCCATTCAGGCACAAAGCAGGTACTCTGTTTATTCCCCCAGTAAACAAAGCGTGGGTCCCCATCCTCTGCCAGCTCACTGTTGAGTAAGATAAGCAGACCTCCTATTGCTGAATTATGATCTTTCTTTCAGGCGTATGCCCCCAGGATCTATAGCAATCCCTCTAACAGCTTGAGAAATGGAACCGTTTTCAAAGACAAGCTTGCTGGTATGGTGACTGACAGACTATGAAACCTTGTTGTTATTCACACTCTGAGAAAAGACCATTCGTTCAATTTCAGCTTGTCTTTTCATTGAATTGTTTCCCAAGCAGTTATTTAAGTGATGATAATAATTTTTAATTGCAGATTTAATTACAGGGAAAAGTCAATTATCTCATAGGTACAGCATTTTACATAACGAAGGAGCCAATTTAAAACAACAACAACACCAACTAAATTATGGATCTCCTAAATATTTAAGTTCTTGAAATTTCATAGTGTGATTTTTTTCAAATAATCTTTGTTTGTCATGACTATTAGATATTATTAATTGTATTTAAGATGTTCAGGAATTTATAACAGAAGTAACAGAAGCTTCTTAGAAAAATATTTTGAATGAATTTAAATGATTTCCTGATAAATTTACTGATCTCTACTGCTGGATCAAATTTTCCACTGTTGTAAATCAAGCCAGCTGTGGGGAAGGCTGTGAATTCCCCTTTATATCAGAAGAATGTCTGGCCATTTTTTATAGGCATATGTCTCAGGTTGGATAAAATTTGTGAACAATAGGTAGGAGTCCTGAAATATCTGTTCAAACAAAAGTCACTTTGACCTCTCACATTAAAAGGTTAGATCGGTGCGCCAAGGTTAATTGCATGGGGTTCAACAAGGCCAAGTGCTGGGTCCTGAACTTGGGTCATAACAACCCCATGGTAAGCTACAGACTTGGGAGTGTGTGGTTGGAAAGCTGCAAGTTAGAAAAGGACCTGGGGGGATCGATCGATAGTCGACTAAATATGAGTCAGCAGTGAGTGCAGGTGGCCAAGAAGGCCCATGGTGTCCCGGCTTATATTAGAAACACTGTGGCCAGCAAGAACAGGGAGGTGATTGTCGCCCTGCACTTGCACTGGTGAGGCCACGCCTTGAATATTGTGTTCAGTTCTGGGCCCTCACTATAAGAAGGATATAGAAGTGCTGGAGTGTGTCCAGAACAGGGCAGTGAGGCTCATGAAGGGCCTAGAGCACAAGTCCTGTGAGGAGTGACCAAGGGAGCTGGGGTTGTTTAGTCTGCAGAAGAGGAGTCTCAGGGGATACCTTATTGCTCTCTAGAACTACCTGAAGGAGGTTGGAGCAAGGAGAGGACAGCTTCTTCTCCCTGGTGACATGTGACAGGACCAGAGAGATTGGATGCAAGCTGCACCATGGGAGGTTTAGGCTGGATATTAGGAAATATTTCTTCACCAAAAGGGTTATGAAACACTGGAATGGTCTGCCCAGGGAGAGTCTCCATCCCTGAAGGTGTTTAAATGTTGTGTGGACCTGGCTCTCAGGGACATGGTTTAGTGGTGAGCTTGCAGTGTTGGGTCAAAGGTTGGACCAGATGATCTTGAAGGTCTCGTCCAACCAAAGACATTTTGTGATTAAAAATACAGTGCTTCACTGGAAGTTTTGCATGAATAAAGTTTGAACCCAAATTTTGTGCAATATTGGACCGTAAGTATATTCAGTTACAGCTTTTGATGTTGGTCTCACAGGGAAAATCCCAGTCATTTTTCAAAATTTTTTCCAGATCACTACTACAATAGCTGTCTGTTTTTCAATACAGTAAATATTTATAAGGAAAACTGCCTGTCCGAAATAATATAACAGCTGTCTGGACCAACATCCCCCTAGTGATTCCCTCTATTACTGTACTGCTGTTGCAGTCAATCATTCCAGTTTCTTGAACCAACAAAGTCTTCAAAGTCTCTTATTCACGCAGCCGGATATGGAGAAACCTGTTGAGTTCACAGCAGATCCAATTCTAAGAGAAAAGAAAGAATGGTCTCAAAAGACATTTAATGCTAACAGAATAGAAAACTGCCTTAAAGGCAGTATCAGTGCAAGAGCTGTGTTAGGCAATAAGGCACTGTTGGTGGGAACACAGGGACAGGTTGAGCAAATGTGTATGATCTGTGTCTACCCAAACAGGAGCATGAGGGAGCCTGCCCTCATGTAACCATAGATGCAAGTACAGTCCTGCTATGGTTTTGGTGTCAGTAATTCCTGATATTATATCACGTGATGGATCTGAGGTTCAGCTGTGACTTTCTTGTTGTAGGGCCAGTCATACAACAGGGAGTCTGCTACCATTGCCCAAGGCTGATGAATGGGCACAATTCTCTTTCTTACGATGGTCTGTCATAAGCCATGAGAAAGCTGTCAAAGTCTACACTGATGATGCTGTTCATAAAGCATGTCTGTATGCTGACTTCACTACTAGACTCAGATACAGGTTCAGACTCTGGAGCAGGCAAAGGCACTGCAGAGCAGATGGGAAGCTGGGCATGCTTGGGCATTGCTGGGCATGTTCATGCAGCCTGTTCTGGGCTGTGTGTAAAACACACCAACAGTGCAATATCGAGTATTCTGTGAGACCACTGGATCAAGGTAGTGTTGTGCCTTTGCATCCCCTCAGAGGGGAAGCTCTAAGTGCCCTTTTTCATGCACACCCATGAAAGAGGGGTGTACATTTGTGCTTTTTAACAGTGGTCAAGGTGGAGCATTAAGTTTTCTTAGAGTTTAGAGGTTCACATTTAATATCAGCCTTTGAGTGTAATAATGTTCTCCTTCTTTCAAAAAGAGATATACGCGCTGAGTTTAATCTGTGATGCTAGAGAAAGGAGCCCAGACATGGAGTAGCACCAGTGCTCCTGATTTCTGACCACAGCTGTTTAGAAGAAGACTGGGTGCATTTCAAGGATTGTCACCTAGAATGCCATACTTCCCTGCCTATTTATGCATTTATTTACACCAAGATTTCTTAATACTCCTTAGGCTCTTTTTATATGGGCTTCCTAGATAGCTCATATAAACAAAGGAAACAACATGAAGAGAGGTCTGAGCAAGATATGTTATGGAGACTGAAAGCAAATATTCTTCAGTTTTTACATGGTTCTTTTTACAGGGCAAACAATACATTTTCCAACCATGCATTAAGCAACATGCATAACAACTGTTACTTGCGGTTTTTCTTTCTCTCAAGAGGGAACTTGTGTAGATGATGCTATGGGCCAGGAACAGTACATACCCTGTGGCTTTTTTTTTTTTTTTTTTTTTTTTCAGTGAAAACCACAAGGTTGCTCACTCCTGTCTTTTGCGAAAAGAAATGTAACCACTCATTTTTTACCACTGCTTTCCTTCTATTGCCATTGACCATGAAGATAATGTTAAGGATCTTATCTTAAACTCTGTTGTGTTCCGTGGAATAAGTAAAGTGTAAATATGCCACTGATATACTGTAAGATTGATTGGGGATCTGAACAGAGATTAAAGTAGTTACAAAGATGGTACAGTAGCCACAGAAATGAGATTTTGAAAGGCCACATGTCCCATTGTTGTTTGGTTAGCATGTTTGATGGGGTTGCCATAGTTTGTATATCTAGACAAGTTGAATTGTATTTTTCCCACTGGAGATTTCAGGGCATAATGGATATTATCTTCTGAGGGTTTTTCTGGAGTGAGTTTAAAGCTTCTAATAGGTTTCCAAGTTATTTCAGTGAATAAATGAACCTCAAGAAGGTAAAAAGGAGTAGTTGCCTTACTTATATATATTAGAACAAAATGCAAAAAATGTCTTAAAATATAGCATCCTTTCCTTCAGAGCATGTCTGAAGCTCTTTGCAGCAACTTTTGACTGCCTTGATAGTTCTGCCAGAGTTGATGGTAAAATAAGGGAAATACAGCCAAATAGAAATAATACAATTCCAACTGTGACAGATAAATGTATCTAAATGTAGTCTTTGAAAACAATTAGTATGTATATAATTTTATGTGTGTGAGGTGATCCACTGTGAGTGTTTTTGGCTGTGGAAATTCACACTAGAAATTGGCTCAAATTAATATTCTAATAACTCTTGACTAAGTGCGTATTGTATACAGTTCTGTCTTTCCTTGGACTTAAGAAGCCAAGTGTAAGGAATTTTACAAGTCTTTCAAAAGCTTCCCCTGATCTATTGAACTTAAAATAGATTAGTCTCAAGGGAAAGTCAACTTTCCAGACACTGCAATTATAGTGAATGATAGCAAGCCAGAGACACCCATTTAATGGAAACCTAGAGACCAATACAGCTAACTACATAATTCTCTTTTTCTTCCTCCCTACACCAGGGATTCTGTCACGTGCTGCTGATCTACTCGATGCCAACATCTCTGCCCAGTCCAGAAGTCCAAAAAATGAGTAATAGATATTTGTCATGCAGTGAGAACATATAAAATGACAGCTGATTGAAATTAACTCTTCACTCACTAGAGACACAGACAACGCAACATTACAAAGAGACATTTTACTTTATTTCTGGAGATACTAATCCAGATATTAATAAGTGAATTATTAAATAT
>JANIJG010019047.1:0-11559 GCA_024611175.1 Megaceryle torquata
GTTTCAGCTCTTCCTATGACATCATAACTTTCTGACTGGGCATGGAGCTCCAGTTCCTTCTGCTTGTTCCCCAGGCTGTGTGCATTAGTGTACATACATTTGAGGTGCTTCATCTTCTGGTTCTCATCTTGGAAAGCAGCTAAGGAACAAGCAACCATGCTGCCAAAGATTCCCTTACTTTCTCTGGACAGGTGGATCCCATCCCTCCCTAACAGGCTATAGTCACTGAAGAATGTTATACTGTCATAAAAGCCAAAACCCTCATGACAGCACCAGCCATGAAGCCAGAAGTTGATTTGCATTATAAATCTTTTTTCTGTCTGCATCCTTTCCTTTAACTAGTAAAATGGAAGAAAACATAACTTGGGCACCAATACTTTTTGCTTGCACCCACAGGGTTTTGTCATCTTCCTTGATTGTGCCTAGGTTGCAGGTTGTGCTGTAATTTGTGCCCACGTGGAAGTGGATGGTAAGCCTGTGCTCTTGACATCCTTGTGGCATCCCCTTGGCAACATCTTGGACCTTAGCTCTTGGAAGGCAGTATACCTCTTGTGACTCTCTTTCATATTGTCAGATGGGCTCCTTTAGTAGCCCTTAAGAGAAAGTCACCCACTATGAGCACACATTTCTTTTTGTGGTATCCACTGTCTGTTACTGGTACAGTTTCTCCTTGGAGACCTTGCTTGTGGATGTTAACAGCTATTAAAGTGTCATATCTGGTTTTGGTTGCAATGCTGGAGGGTGGGGATTGAAGCAGAGCTCCACTTTTGCATGTCACGCTTTTCTCTGCCCCTCATAAGAGAAAATAATCCCAAGATTTAAAAATGTTTCTAAGACTACGCATTACATAATACTTATCAGTTGTCATAAAAATAGCTGCCCCTTCTTCTTCAGTGGCAGGCAACCCACAAATCAAACTTTGTTTTGTGACAATATAGTGAGGTTTTTGAAAGGTAGGGACTTAGAACTTTCTTAAAATCAGGTTCCTTTATAAAGTTTTAAGTTGGGCCAAATTGATGCCAAGTGAGTTTCTAGTCACTTTGAGACTCTGGGAATAGCTGAAGATTAAGACATTCAAGCTTTAGCTACACATTTGATCCTAGTGGGTTTATTGCTCATAAAATAATATTGCTCACTGATAAAAGAATAAAGGTTTTCATACTCCCAACCTTTCTTCATATGAAAGCTGTTTTGAAAATAAGTAATGAAACCTGAGCTGTTAGAAACAAATCTGCACTTTCCAGCAAAAGCATGAGTAGAGGAGGACTTTATGAAAATCTTTCTCCCTGAAAATAAAATTATTTTGGCTCACATGCTTGCAATCATTCCTGATGTTTCTCCAGACAATACCTCAGGTTGTTACTACTGACTCTATATTTTTGATTAGTTGGATACCTGTCATGCATAACTGGAGGGTTGTTGTAAAGAAAAAAACCCAAAAAACTAAAACAACACAGGATTAATCAAAATAGGATTATAACTCTCTGCAACACCTGTTCCAACCATCTGTCTCGGACTGTTGAGTCTGATTCTCTGAGTCCTCCCAAATCACACAATAAAGTTGCTTTGAAATCAATGGCCAGTCTGTTGATGTTTTGCCAAAACAGATGCTGACTAACAAAACTCTGAAATCTTTGAAATATGCACTCAGGCTACTGCAAAAAAATAACGGGATAATCTTGATAATGACCGATAAACAACCCGTTTTAGAAATCTGAGAATCCTACTTGTTCTGAGACACTATAACTGTTATTCTGTCTACCCAGGACTCTCTAGAGAGGATTATCTTTATAACTGAGCCTTGCTACGTACTACCTGGTTTTTATTTTTTTTTCCAGTGATTTTTAATTCTTTTTTTTTACTGGAAAAAACCCAAAAAGCCACACCAAACCAACAAAACCAAAAAGAAACAAAAAACCCCAAACCAAACAAAACATTTAGTATCAAGAGTTGTGCTTCATATATGTTCAGCAGAAATGGTGTCCTTATTGTGGGGAGGACTGTTCCTGCAACATCTATGAAAAATACCCTTCAGGCTAATTGTTTTTCTTCCTAGAGGGATGATTCCCTCTTTTCATATTTTTTTTTGTATATTTTTCTTTGTTTGAAGAGTGGCAACAGTGTATCTGGACAAGAGCAAAGATGGTAGACAATGGAGAGGGCAGGTTGTATAATAGATTCCTCTAAAATCTTTACTTTGTGGGAGAGAATAATCTCATTCTTTTTATGTGTCCCCTGTGTAGTCCCTGATAGAATATTCCCTGCTAATTACATTTTCCTCTCACAAATCTTGAGGTTTCAGTGTTCCTTTCAGAGATGAAATAAAATCCCATACTATACATGTAGATTTTCTAAAGAAAGAGTAAGGTATTTCAGAAAAAATATCTAGGCAGATTGATAATTTGCTTCAGATTCTGAAAAGTTCAGATACTTTAGTGATTTGAGGTCCCAATAAAAATGTCAGTTTTGTGTCTTGATGCATAAAGTATCTGGGAGAACCTTCTTGGTCCCTTGTTGAGAAAAATAAACCAGAGTTGCCTGAATTTCCTCTGTACAAGTTGAAAAAAGCAGGCAATTTTAAAGGACAGTGTTACAGAAGGTAACAGCACGTGGGTGTTTTTTTTGGTGTTTTTTGTTTGTTTGTTTGTTTTTGTTTTGTTTTAAATCAGAAATGTTCTGAACATCCTGGAGAATAATTAATCCTTACCAGAGTGTGAATGCTCTAAATGTGTGTTCTATTTAATACCTGAAGCTCTGCTGTCTTGATCTGTGTCTGCAGTTTCCTTACAGCCCAAATTATTCTTACTGACACTCAGCCTTTCTCCAAACAAGTCTGATGGAGCTCCGTGATATAAGTTGCATGGGTATTTTACTATAAGTAAAATTTTACTGCATTAAGTTTTGTTTACATTGATTAAAACCATAGTAAAATTAGTGCACAAATATGTGCAATAAATTACATAAGCTATAACATATCTGTATGGTGTATGTGCTCAGTATAAGAAATCCTATGGAAATGCAGTTAATTATGTTGCCAGAGATTTGAAAGATAAATTTTATATCTAATTAAAAGTTCCTTTATAACCTTTCAGTCCCTATTATAATCACAAATGTGCTCAATCCAAGCATGCCATCTTATTTTTGAACTTTTGCAACCTTTTCATTCTAATTGCTTGAGATGTACTACTAACAGAACTGAGGGAGCTCTTCCATTTGTGTAACAAACAAAGGAAACCACCTCTAAAGGTTTCCACTCTACTGACAAAAATAAAACAACTTCCAAGCTCAAATCTTGAAGAATATTTAGAAAGGAGGACTACAAGCTTTGAAGGTCATGAAAAACATTTGCAGCAAAAGTACATATTTCAAACTTTATTTACAGGTTACAGCTTTATAGTTTTTGCTGTGATACTTTTTGTTTTGAAACATTAGAAATTAGTGTGTTTAAAAGATGTAGTGTTCTGGAACAAATGAAAAGTGAAAGAGGACTTGTCAGGTGACCAAGATAAATAAAAATTACTGATATTTTTTGAATCTCAGGGCCCATCTAGCCTCTGGCATCCACCATGCAGAAAGAACACTATGACCTGACTAAAAGAAGAATTTTTAAAAGTGGAGGATAGACCCAATATCAGGTAACTCTGATTAAGGTAGCACAGGGCTCTAAGCAATATGGCCGTGATAAATTCTTCTGGACTTCTGGACTTTCTTTGATCATAAATGGTGTCATTTGCCAAGAAATACCCTATGCCTGGTAGTACCTTTGCCAAACATAAAGATATTAGAAATTAGTGAGGTATTAATATCACGTTCTAAGTCTTGTAATGGAAGAAAGATCTCGGACACTGTATTGAAATTATGAGCAGCAGTGATGCACTTCTTATGCAGGAGTCACTTAGCTGTTGAGAAATTGCAGCAGGGAGGAAGAAAAGGAAGGTAAACAGATAGCTAGTACCTGATGCTCTGAGCAAATACAGTGTATAACCAGGAGCTTGGCTCTGCAGTGGCACAGCTGAGGAGGTAGGAAAGCATTGCTGAGATTTCTGTAGGATGCCAGAGCACATCACTTTGTTACTCTTGTCACGATCTACTCAGGTGAAGTGAGCTGAGAGGAGCAGGTGCAGCAGGGTGATGGGCCAAGCAAAGAGGCTGTGCCTTGAATACATCATAAGGCATTGAGCAGCTGCCTTTGAGAAACAGCCTTTCAATAGAAAATCTGAAAGCATTTCTTTCAGGGATGCTCTGCACAGCTGCCCTTGTTCCCATTTTCCTCAGCATAACCAAAACCACCTCTTATTCTGTTGACAGTAGAAATGACTAAAAACCCTCAAAAAGTTTCCTGTACATATATGTTCACTGTAAGCCTTTTAAGTGTGCATGCTCTAGATTGTATCTAACCTGCCACCATAAGGATTTTTCTTTCTTCTCAGTCTTGTATATTTAGTAGCAGTATAGAGGTTTATTCACATGATCAACAGTATCCTAATTTCTCAGAGTTTATTGAGTCTTCTTACTCTACAAAATTAGTATGGAAGACCAGATTGTGAATTTCCTTGTTCTTAGAATCGATTTTTATTATGGGTCTCAGTTCAGGGAAATCCCACTGGGCATACTTAAGCCCCACTGACTTCAAACTCAGCATATACTGAAATGTTTTCTCAAACAGGAGCCAACATTGTCTCTAACGTGACATCTAATTGCTTACTACTATGAATAAATGATTCCCAATCTCTCCTAAGTCTTTGGTGGTGCTTATTTGACTTTTTGCACTTCTTACAGCAAGGCTTAGACAGCTTTCAAGATCAAGCTCCTATAGCTATAACACTCTCCTCAGGTCTCTTTTCCCCACAGAGATCAAGGAAACCTGCTTTAAAGAGACTTTGAAAGGTAGAGCTGCAATGACATATCTCCTGATATGAAGCTATGTTTTTCTACCTAATCTCTCATTTAAATATTGAAAATAGTATACAAATTTTCTCCACAGCCTACAAAGATATAATTTTATAGGTTTAACCGCTAATTACTGTCAGGTAAAAGTTTCATATAAAGGTAATAAATTAGGAGAGTTAATAGTTTTGACTTAATGGTCTATAATGGTTTTTGGTTTATAACTGTCTTTTTTAAATGAGAGAAACAGATCCTTTTTATTACAGCTGCAATTTATTCTGTGTATTCTACACAGTTTTGGGAGCAAAATTTTATTTTCTTTTCTCATTTTGCAAATTAATGTAAGGTTAATAAAGATGTTCACAAATTCCCATTTCTAATTATTTAGTTACCAGTACCATTAATTTCCTGTGAGACTAGTGAGCTAAGAGTGCATTGAGGTTTTTTTCCATTAAATATTTGTGTTGGTGCTTCTGTAGTCTCAGTAAATTCTATTTGGCATCTGTATAAAACAGTCTTACTCCAAAGTATAAATTATATAGGACTTTGTTTGTTTGTCTCTAAGGACCACTTTTCCTTTCTTTTTTTTTTTTTTTTTTTTTTCCTTGTTGCTGTTAACCCTTTCTTATTTTTAGAAGATTAATGAAATACAATGGTATAGATATAATATCCTGCTTTCATTTTTCATTGTTACAGCCTGAGAATGTCTGTACAAAGGATTGCAGGATATTGTTTTCTTGATCAGTGTAATCCTAAATGTAATTATATCATTAAAAGTAATGTCTGATAAACCTATGAAGTATTACAATAAATAGCTCATTTTCCTCTATTAGATGCCTTCTAAGGATTCTGTGAATGAATCTACAGATAAGAACTATTTTGAGAAAAGCCTTTTTTGGTATTTTTTTTATATTTCTAGTTTTGATCAAAACTCAAAGCTGTTAGATACAAAAGAGAATTAATAGAAAACCAACAGAGACTCCCCTTTGTCTCAAAGCATTTGGCCGTTTTGGTGGTTGATTAGGTTACACACACTAAGTTAAATATGTAATCCTTATTTAAGAAAGTTTGAAACATCAGGGTGATGTATGCAATGAACCAGGAAAAAAATTAGCTTACCATTAAAGCAGTGTTCACTGCTTAGGCTCAGGTTTTCTACCTGATAATACCCAAAGCTTCCACTGTTGTTTTTAAAAGATATTTATACAAAACCTTAAAAAAACCCTGAGCAGCTCTAGCACTGAAAGACTAACAGAGCTAGGATTTCCATTAACCTCCTTCATATTAATGACAGGTTTTGCACACATTCAAGTGACACAGAAACAGATCAGAAAGTATGAATGGTTGCTGGCACTTTCTCTTTATGCTTTGCCTATCTGTTAGCAAAAGTAGTTGGGGAGGTGTTTCACAGAAGGGCTAGCATGACTGAAAATGTGTCTGCTTCCAACACTAATGATTTGCCTATTAAAATACTTCCTTTCTTCCTACATATTTTGCTACTTTAATACTTAGATTGTCACAGCTACAAAGCCGTTGTGTCTTTAGGTATCTGTTAATTCCCTTTGATTTCTGTGAGAAAACCATCAAATTAGTGCATAAAGTGCTTTTGAAAATTCCTCATTATTTTATAACCTGACTTCTTGTGTAAACTATGCTAAGACAAATTCACTTTTCTCAGTGATGAATCCTTTCCTTTTGAACTTATTGATGTATTTCCTTCAATTTTTAATAGGGTGATTATGGAGTCAAAGGTAATTATGTTCTTAATTTTTGTTACTGTGTGGCCAAGCAGATTGGGTAGACAGTTCCCTGTCTGAAAAAAGTTTTCAGACACCCTGGAAAAAGTAGCACAGATACCAGGAAAAAAAAAATAAATCTATCAGACCTAGTTCTTTGAATATCAAATTCTGTCAAAGTCAAGATCCTAATCCATGTAAATTCGTGTTTCATTAGTTCTAGAGCTGATGGAACAGTTTTATTTGCTGTTTCAAGTAGATATGTTGTACAAGGGAGATTTTAATAAATATTTTTCCTCCAACACTGTAACTGAAAGCATAGTGTCACTCTGGAACTACTGAAAGAGCAGAATTAAAAATGGTCTTCAGAAGCAAACAAATAAGTAAAAATGAGACATTTGGAAATAAGTCCTTACTGCTTATGGATTCAGAACATATTCAAACTCTGACTATTTGTTGATTTTATAAAATTTTACATCAGTTCAAAATGGCATTACACTGACTAATTATCTTTAATCAGTACTCCAGCTTTAGTTCTGTCATTTGGCATGTAAATATCATTAATCTTGTCATCAACTTAACACTTTTTTTCTTCAGCTATAGAAGGTCACAACTTCAGCTAAAATTGAATCCACTCAATTTGAAAGTCTAATATTTAATGTGTATAGAAAAGATGTTAGACAAAGATCTCTAGTCTTTTGCTTTTACTTTACACCATTTTGACATTTTGACTTTGGAAACCTTAAACTATTGCTTCTAAATTTCTTGAAGGAAGTCTTTCTAAGAAGGTGTTTAACATGGCAGTTAGTTTGGCTTCATGCAAACTGCTGTAACAACTATGATTTTGTTTCAATATACACTGAACAAAAAGGTGTTTCCTCCTACATTTTTTCTGCTGTCAACAGTAATGAGTCAGCTATCACCTGGAATGCAAAAAATACAATGTTCTCTCCTTACTCTGCCTAAGGAAGCTTTATAACCAGTCACCCAAGAAAACACCCTAATACACACAAAGTTTAGAAAGGAAATGGTGGCAAGAAATCTGCAGCAGTGTCATTGTGTCCAATACAGTTCAGGAGTCACTCTGTCAGTTAACCTTTGGTATGTTGTTTTCTTACAACATTTGCTTTATTCTACAGCAAAAAATAATTACAGTATTTGAAGAAATGAAAGAGTAATCAAGTTGTTGCTCCATCTTTGCCAAGGTATAAAGTGGATTGAATTACATTGCCACATCTAATATTAAACTGACATTACATTTGATCTTCACTAAAAGGCCAAAGAGAATAAGATGCTTGTAGTGAAATTTCAATGAAAGAAACTTATTTTCATGTTATTAAAATTAATTTTATTCCTTCTGTCTTTATGTAGAAATATGTATCTATGCAACAGTGAGCACAACTGCAACTAATATTTGTGTGACCTTCAGTATAAATTATAAAGTATAAATAAAACATTTATTTAAATGTTCTTTGTTAATTAAGAATATTTCACATAAAAGGCAACTAAATTACTTTTATCAATTAATTATATCTTTTAAATTATTGGAGTGATCAATTATCATAACAAGCATTGTGAAAGTAAAATAACAAATTATTCTGGTCTGGTTTAGCCTTGTGTTTCATTTGTCATTGAAAGGAATAAGCATTTTCAAACGCAAGCCCATTTATGTGTTGTTCAGTTCTACAAAAACAAGTATTAGAATCTTCATTAACAAGGAAATTTATATTTTCAAAAGTCTTGCTTATTCAAAATTTCAGAAGGCACGTGGGATTTTGCAAATGTTCACCTTTACAGCTGTGAAAGAGCTCTCCAAGGTTACTATTAACTCAAATAACTCAAATGCAAGTAACTTGAATGAAGATTCTTGATTTTTTGCTTCAAACAAGAAAAGCAAACATGTTGAAAGAATTGAAGAGAATAAATAAATCACTATTCAATATGTTCTTTTAAAGCATGCAACTGCAGCAGACTAAAGATGATACATGATCAAGAGATGAAAAAGGAAAATATTGTGTTGCCTTGAGGTATTCGGTAATTGCCAGCAATTAGGCAAACTTGTTGGGTAGCTTCTAATAAAATATTTGCACTAGAAAATACAGATTCTTCAAAACCAAGTTTTGAAGGGATTTAACATTCTTGATTAAATTTTACTGGCAATGGTTTTCAACAGCAGATTTTTGAGAAAAGAGCAAGTTATATTCAGCTGGTATAGAAAAAAATGTGGTTACTTTTTGGTATTGTCCATGCTCTTGCAGTCATGAAGCACATCCCAACAGAAGAGATAAGGGAACCACTGTTCAGTAATGTACAACTAATATGTACCTGGTTAGAGATCTGTAAATGGGCTTGAGATCTGGGACTTGTGGTTAGTCTCATGCAAAACCTGATTGTAAGGTAACCATCTCTTCTACATAGCATGGGGTGGGAAAGTAGACTATTGTTTCCTAGGAAAAACAGTGAGAGTTTTATTCTTATGAAGTTACTGCTGTAAACACAGAAAACTTTACAATGATAGAAAATTCTTTCATGACCAGTTCTGAAATAATTCACTTTGTACTACAGAACAAAACAGTATACAAAAACTGAGAACTCCTGTAACTGTTTATAAAATGTCATATAAGGTTTTAATCGATTAATCTTTAGGTTGTTCATCTTTCTTCCTCCCTTTGTCCATTTTCCTCTTTCTTTTCTCTTTCTTCATTTCTCTTTCCTTTTTTTTCTTTTCCTTCTGCAGTACTTTTAGTTCATATCACAAAATAAAACTCAAAATTTAACACAGACCGGAGATTCTCTCTCACTGACTTTATTTTTTTTTTTGTTTTACATTGCTAGTCAGTGTTATTTCTGAGTGTTTTCCAGATGAAACTGACAGTCTAAATATGGTTCCTCTGGGGAATTAAGGCTTCATAATGAGAAGTGTATGGCAGATCTTTCATTTGAACTTGGAAAGTGTACATGCTAATGAAGATTACAAAGGCAATACTCATACTGGTAAAGTTATGTAATATGCTTGAGTTTTTCAAGTATATGTGGAGTGACACATTAAAAAGAAAAAATATGGAATTGCCTTTTGTCAGTATTTTAAGTGTATTTTTACAGATCATTTTCTTTTTGAGAAATTGTACTGTAGAATTTATAACTCAGAATTTAACAGACATCCAAGTCCCACACTGTATAAGGCATAAGTACTTCTGTGTTTATAGTTAGGTAATAACAGAAAAGCAGAGCTTTACATAACCATGGCTGACAAAATTAAACACATTTTTCAGCCATCTGTAAAATATTAAAAACCTTTTAATTGGCAAGAATTGTAGAATCATAAAGGTGGTTGCAAAGAGTGGATAGTGAGCATATGACATTGCATTTATCTTATAGTCGAGAGGTTCTAATCCGCCATTATAGATTAATCTTTTTATTAAATAAGTAAAATCTGCTTGTCAAATAAGCAATATCACCAATGAAATGGCTGCCTCACCATCAGCTTGATCCTTGAAATGAAATACTGTGGCTTAAATCCCTTTTGCTTTAAACATAGATTTTTATGGGTAATCAATGATGGTTACCACCTTTGGAAGAAGGACCAGGCATCTTGGGAGGAGTACAGAGACCTTGTCAGGTTATACAGAGAGAAAATTAGGAAGGCAAAAGCCCAGCTGGAACTCAACTTGGCCACTGACATAAAGGACAACAAAAAAAAATTCTACAAGTACATCAACAATAAAAGGAGAACCAGGGAGATTCTCAATTCTTTACTGGATGTGAGGGGGAACATTGCAAACAAGGATGAGGAAAAGGCTGAGATACTTATTGCTTTCTTTACCTCTGTCTACACAGACCAACTGCTCACAGGGCTTTCAGCCTCCTGAGCTTGAAGATAAAGATGGAGAACAGTACAAACCCCCCATAATCCAGGAAGAAGTAGTTAATGATCTGCTTCTGCACCTAGACATTCATACGGGGCCAGATGGCATTCACCCAGGGGTACTTAGGGAACTGGCAGAAGATCTCAGCAAGCCTCTCTCCATCATTTTTCAACAATCCTGGTCAACAGGGGAGGTACCAGATGACTGGAGGGTGGCTGATGTGATGCCTATCTGCAAGAAAGGCCGGAAGGAGGATCCGAGGAACCTCAGGCCTGTCAGCCTGACTTCAGTACCAGGAAAGATCACGGAGAGGATCATCTTGAGTGATCTCTCATGTCAATTGCAGGGCAGCCTAGGGATCAGGGCCAGCCAGCATGGGTTTGTGAAAGGGAGGTCTTGCTTAACCAACCTGATCTCTT
Source organism: Megaceryle torquata (assembly GCA_024611175.1). Lineage (NCBI taxonomy): Eukaryota > Metazoa > Chordata > Aves > Coraciiformes > Cerylidae > Megaceryle > Megaceryle torquata. Next base: position 10,909 of record JANIJG010019047.1, read on the forward strand.
TTCTATGACTCGCCTTTTGGGTGAGGGGAAGGCTATGGATGTTGAGCTTTAGTAAGGCCTTTGACACAGTCTCCCACAACATTCTCCTGCAGAAATTGGCGAAACATGGTATAGACAAATGGACTCTTCGCTGGGTTAAAAACTGGCTGGATGGCCATTCCCAGAGAGTTGTGATTAATGGAGTGAAATCAAACTGGCTGCCAGTCACCAGTGGTGTCCCTCAGGGCTCAGTTTTGGGGCCGGTCTTGTTTGGAATTTTTGTTGATGGCCTGGATGTGAGGATTGAGAGCACCCTCAGTAAGTTTGCAGATGACACCAAATTGTGTGGGAGTGTTGATCTGCTTGAGGGCAGGAAGGCTCTACAGAGGGACCTGGACAGGTTGGATCGATGGGCCGAGGCCAACTGTGTGAGGTACAACAAGGCCAAGTGCCGGGTCCTGCATTTCGGTCACAACAACCCCAGGCAACGCTACAGGTGTACAGGGAATGAGTGACTGGAAAGCTGCCCAGCAGAAAAGGACCTGTGAGTGCTGGTGGACAGCCGGCTTAATATGAGTCAGCAGTGTGCCCAGGGGGCCAAGAAGGCCAGCAGGATCCTGGCTTGTATCAGGAATAGTGTGGTCAGCAGGAGAAGGGAAGTTATCGTGCCCT
>JANIJG010019047.1:11659-25514 GCA_024611175.1 Megaceryle torquata
GTACAGAGCCCTTGTCAGGTTATACAGAGAGAAAATTAGGAACGCAAAAGCCCAGCTGGAACTCAACTTGGCCACTGACATAAAGGACAACAAAAAAATTTTCTACAAGTACATCAACAATAAAAGGAGAACTAGGGAGAATCTCCATCCCTTACGGGATGTGAGGGGGAACATTGCATCCAAGGATGAGGAAAAGGCTAAGATACTTAATGTTGTCTTTGCTTCTGTCTTTAATGCACAGACCAGATGCTCCCAGGGCATTCAGCCTTCTGAACTTGAAGATAAGGATGGAGAACAGTACAGCCCCCCATAACCCAGGAAAAAGTAGTTTATGATCTGCTTCTGCACCTAGACACTCATAAGTCTATGGGGCCAGATGGCATTCACCCAACAGTACGTAGGGAACTGGCAGAAGAGCTCATCAAGCCTCTCTCCATCATTTTTCAACAATCCTGGTCAACAGAGGTGCCAGATGGCTGGAGGGTGGCTAATGTGACACCTATCTACAAGAAAGGTTGGAAGGAGGATCCGGGGAACTACAGGCCTGTCAGACTGACTCAGTACCAGGAAAAATCATGGAGAGGATCATCTTGAGTGAGCTCTCACAGCAATTGCAGGGCAGCCTAGGGATCAGGGCCAGCCAGCGTGGGTTTATGAAAGGGAGGTCTTACTTAACCAACCTTATCTTTCTATGACCATGTGACTCGCCTTTTGGATGGGGGGGAAGGCTGTGGATGTTGTCTGCTTGGACTTTAGTAAGGCCTTTGACCCAGTCTCCCACAGCATTCTCCTGGAGAAACTGGCGAAACATGGTATAGACAAATGGACTCTTCACTGGGTTAAAAACTGTCTGGATGGCCATTCCCAGAGAGATGTGATTAATGGGGTGAAATCGAGCTGGCTGCCGGTCACTAATGGCGTCCCTCAGAGCTCAGTTTTGGGGCCAGTCTTGTTTGGAATTTTTACTGATGACCTGGACGTGGGGACTGAGAGCACCCTTAGTAAGTTTTCAGACAACACCAAATTGTGTGGGAGTGTTGATCTGCTCGAGGGCAGGAAGGCTCTACAGAGGGACCTGGACAGGTTGGATCAATGGGTCGAGGCCAATTGTATGAGGTACAACAAGACCAAGTGCTGGGTCCTGCATTTTGGTCACAACAACCCCAGGCAACGCTACAAGCTTGGGGACGAGTGGCCGGAAAGCTGCCTGGCAGAAAAGGACCTGAGGCTGCTGGTGAACAGCTGGCTTAATATGAGTCAGCAGTGTGCCCAGGTGGCCAAGAAAGCCAGCAGGATCCTGGCTTGTATCAGGAATAGTGTGGTTAGCAGGAGAAGGGAAGTTATTGTGCCCTTGTACTTGGCACTTGTGAGGCCTCATCTCAAAGACTGTGTTCAATTCTGGGCCCCTCATTAGAGGAAAGACATTGAGATGCTGGAATGTGTCCAGAGGAGAGCTATGAAGCTTGTGAGGGGTTTAGAGAATAAGTCGTATGAAGAGAGGCTGAGGAAGCTGGGTATGACTGAGGGGGGAACCTCATTGTCCTCTACAACTACCTGAAATGAGGTTGTAGAGAGGTGGGTTTTGGCCTCTTCTCCTTAGTAACTACTGACAGAACCAAATGAAATAGTCTGAAGTTGCAGCAGGGGAGGTTTAGATTAGATATTAGGAAGAAATTCTTTACAGAAAGAGTGGTGAGGCACTGGAACAGCCTTCCCAGAGAGGTGGTTGAGTCACCATCCCTGGAGCTATTTAATGCTGCTCTACTGGCAGGCATGTAGGTGGTTGTTTTGTGGTTTTGAAGTCATGTTTGATCAGGGTATTTAGGTGTTTGAGGTTTTTTTTAGGTGGTTTTTTTGGTATGAGTATGATTGGACTCTGTGATTTAGGATCCTTTCCAACAATGAATATTCTGTGATTAAATGCTTTGATCATGCCCTCTGTGCTGTGACTATTCTTTGTGTTAGAGATGAGGGATAGGGAGCTGTTAAATTTTGGCAGCTCTGTGTCACCCCAATTTTCTCCTGTTCAAGGAAATGCCCTGGCTGGACATCTTAGCTGACTTCTAAACTCATTTACATCAACACAAAAGTATCAGTGATACTGGCTCCAGAGCCTTTTTCTCCTTCAAAAGGAAAATGAATCAGCATGACTGATCCTGGAAGATGGAACAAGCAGCTTGTCTGAATAAAGAAGGACAAAAAGGGAAGAGAAAGTAACTGAAGCAAAGGCATGTTTTCTTATTTGCGCTTTGCAGTTTTACTCCAACAGATCACATCCCTCAGAGCCTGCACTCAGAAAAATAGCCTGTGTGTGATGTGTGCTACAAAAGGCTCAGCGAAGGCTTCAACTGTTCTGAGACAGAAGTCTAGCATTTTAAATTAAGTAACTACTTTTTGACTGAAAGGAGGGCCAGGGCATGCAGACACTTCTGTGGTTCTGGAATGTTCTTTGGGGATGGTTATTTTTAATATATTTTTATTATCTTACACACATTAAATCTTGATTTAGGTATGGATATGATATTATATGTTCATTGTGAATTTAATTTTTTCTTTTAGTTATCTGTTTTTGTATTTATATTTTCTTTCTTTGTATACAAGCAAACAAACCCTTATCTGATCTCAGTCAGAAATGACAATATTCAGATACTAATGGAAAGGTTACTTTTTCATGTGACGTGGTCCTGCATACAGTAGATCTTTCCTTTTGAAGCTAAAGACACTCAGAATCTCATCAGATCATCCAAAAAAGTTTAACTGAATGTGCAAAAAGCAGAAATGAAAAAATAGCTTATTACTAGATCTTTGTTATTTTAGGATAAATATAATAAAACTAGCAAAAAAGTATTTGCCCAATACATTTAATCTTGTTCTTTTTACCTGCTGACTGAAAGATACATATAAAACTTTTAAAATGTTTAGAAAATATTTTATTTTCCAACAGAATAAGTGGACTTTATCACTCTACTTTTGGGAGGTTATTACCAGTTTCAGAGTCCCTGATCTATCTTGAGGAACAATGTAAAATGTAACCCAGCCGCAGCCATTCATCAGCATTCTCTATGGTAACCAAGATGACAACAGGGTCATGTCATTACAAAAGAGTTGAGTTCATCAGGTACCTGTGCTCTTCATCAAAATGTACCAATTGCATAACTTTTTAAAAGGGGTAAAGTACATACTAGCTTTTACTTTCAGTTCCATTTTAGTCAATCTGACAGTCAATCCACAGTTTCTGTTAGAAAGATTCAAAGAATGGACTTTCACCAGGACTGCTGCTGCTAATTCTTTAACCCATGTAATTTCTCAAGCAGCTCTTTCACTTCTAACAGGTTTCTTCTGTAAAGGAGGTTAAAAAACCAAATTGCCCTTGGAATGGTGCAAATAATAAATCTGTCTTCCTTAAAGGCTTTTTTAGGATGCCAAATCTATGTTTGAGTAATGATACATCTTAAAAGGTGCTTCATGCTAGGATGAGAACATTCCAACAAGAAATCTGTGGTTGATAGATCAGTCTTGTTACAGATATTGGGAATAAAGAAGCAATCAAGGTTTTCTGTATTCCTTCAACAAAAATGCTAAAAACAAGTTACATTTCAGCAAAAGTGAAATAAAAATAAATTTTAAAAAGGCAGAAAGGACAGATGGGAACATAGGGGTGTCCCCATTTAGCTCATAGTCAGGGCTAAACTATAGCAACTGTTCTATCATTCAATAACCCATTCCCAGCCAAGGGGGCGATTGGGAAAAGGAGAAAAGACTCTAGAAGATTTAATGAAACAACAAAATTATTATTAATACTAATGCCAATGTAAAGTATACAAAGTTATATTCAACCCAGTGAATGTACAGTGCTCACAGTAAATGGGAAAGCAGTCCTCAGGAGCAGAATGGTAAGTGAGCCCCTCCAGGGATGGAAACAAGCAAAAAGAGAGCTCCTACTCTCAGAAAACTTCTCCCTTTATAATGTGATATTTATGGTATGGGATACATCTGTTAAGCCAACTTGGGTCAGCTGCTCTGGCTGACTCTAAACTGCTAATGGCCTGCAGGTCATGGCTGGCCTAGGATTCTATTCCAGTGAAACCAGGTCAAGCAGTTACTAAACAATCATTAGTACTTTTTAAGGGATGACTTCTAATTTAGGAGTGTTGCCTATCTTTGGAGGTGCCTGCCTCGCTCCACAGTGTTCCTCGTTCTAACTGCATCTGAGATAGGCTGTTATGGTGATAGACCTCAGAGATGTAAATACCTTATGTCATGGGTTGGGTCGTGTTGTGTCCTGTCCGTCCCGTGTTGTCGTGTGCCCCCCCCGCCAAACTAAGCTTTTGCAAACTTTTGCACATTGAATAAGTGGATGTAACAAGGTCTACCTACAAGGTAGGTTGTATTCTCTTCTTCTCCTGAGTTCTTCTGTCTTCCCATCAGCCACTGACATGTCTGTGCTTTCTCTATTCTATTATATGAACTCCACAATCCAGATTTTACACTTATTGATAACACTTCTATTTTACATTAAGACTGGATCTAAATCAATAGGTTCACATAATCAAGATAAATGGAAAACATCTCTGAGCTTGAATGTACTTTTGAATAAGCTGGATAGTTGAGAATAGAAAGAAAAAAAAAATTAAAAAAGAGAGAAGAAAAGTCCTAAGCATAAAGGAATCTTGCTATGTTCTCATCTTTTCAATCCTGCTAAAAAATCAGAGTGATTGAAAATCACTTGAATTACCATTAGTACTTAGAATTTTCCTTCTGTTGTACAGTTGGAGATGAATTTGAACCTATCAGTGCTGTCACTACTATTTCTGTTCCTGTAAAGCATTGAGACAGTTGAGATAATTAAATGTTGTTTATTAATGTTTATTCCTTTAAAATGTCTTTGCGATTGTCCTCCTCCCCTCTGATTCTGCTGGCCTTGTTAAAGGACTAAATCCATGGCTTGTTTCTTCTAATATCACACCCATCACAAAAGTTTTTGAGATTAATTTCCCATAGATAAATTTGGAATAGCTTCCCTGAAATAATGATGCTAAAATTTGCATGAAAGACATTTGAGTGAATGAAACTTCTTTCTTTATGTCCAAATTTCATGGGTTCTACGTGGCAAAATATATACATTCATAATACAATTAGCTAACACAGTGTAATGCATAAATTATTCTTTTTTGTGAAGAATATGAGGAAAACCTGCAACTACAAGGTGAAGTTGTCAAGATAAAGTGTAAAGACTGCTTTTGTATCATAGTTCTTTTATCTCTGCTTAGATGAAGTATCTTGGGGAAAGAAAAAAATGGGCTAAATTGATGTTCTTCTCAAGAGCTTTCATAAGAATACCAGTAAAATAATTAGAAGCAAGCAAACAAAAAAGAACTTAGAACTGTTAAGTAAAACCACAGCATTTTTTGAGATCTGATTCTGGTTATACTGAGCTTTTTTCACTGACCTAACTGGAATCTGACTGACTGTTTCTTCAATACTCAGTATTTTTATTACCCATTATTGCATATCATACTGAATATTATCTTAGTATGACTTAATATTCACTTTGGTATCTGCTATTGCTATGTCCATAAAATATTACTTTATTTATCTGCTGATTTTACCAGTATTTTTATTTTTTTCTAGAAAATCTCTAACATAGTCTCATCTCTAAGATGTCTCATTAATGGATCCTAAATAATAGGATGCAACTGGGATGTAAATACTGTATAATATCTGAATTCCCACAGAATGTGATGTGCCACAAAAGTGCCTGATATTTCCTAATTTCAGAGATTTCTATGGCTATGTTCTGAAGCATGTTGCCTAAAATTTACACTTTGAAATACAGCACATGGATAATGAAAAGTCAGGCTTAATATAGCTGTATGAATTACCATCAAGTACATTCTCTTTAGCATGTCTCATAATTTCAGGAAAATGCACACTTGTGTTTTTGGATTTTCTGTATTCTACAGAATGAAAATTCTTGTCTCCTGACCAGCAGTAATGAGCTTGGTTAGCATGCTAGGTGGATGTTTTCATGACATATCACAATAATATTATACATATTTTCAAAGTAAGACCTTCAGGTAAGCATCTCAGATGAACATGACCAGGAAATGACCAAGTACACAACTCTTTATGTTTGTTTAGCTCCTGGTACTTTGTGGATAGTGGCTTTAGCCAAAACAAATAGCAAATAATAACAGCACTGAACATCTGCTTATCTTATACTATTCCCTGCATAATGTTAGATAATGGTGTGATTAATTCTTTTTATTATGTCCATTTTCTCTACAAGTGGCAAATTAAAAAGATAATTGTAAAGGTTAGTGTTGTCAGCTTGGTAGAAAGCACTTCATCTTACATCTTATGATGGTGTACAGTATAATAATTACTGGCTTTATCTTAGAAGTTAGTTATAGATAAGTCAGCTGAAAGGGAAAGGAAACTACAGCAGTGGTGAATGGAAGGGTTTTAACTGCAGAACTTATTTGGCAACCAGATGTCCTATGTCTTATCTATATTAGAATTCCCTTCAGTTACCCAATGGAATAGTGGTAGCCAACATAAGGAGTTTTCGACTGGAGTAATTGTAAACTACAACAGTTTTGAACTTACTCTAAGTCAGAAATGCCCTTTCTGATGCTGTTGTCACTCTTCACAGAGACAGCTTGCCTATATCTAGCATTACTTTTATCAGCTGTTGTCTGGTTTTCTATTACAATGGAACATTTTCATAAATTTCTAAAAAAACATGTCAAACAAACATATAGGGTTTTTTTGTGTGTGTTTTGTTTGTTTGTTTGTTTTGTTTGTTTGTTTGTTTTTCCTAACTGAATGTGTGTTTGTGTTTGTATGCTAGTGCAAACACATCTGCATACACTTATGCAATCGGTAACACTATTTTTGGTGAGCTTTGCTTAGTGGTAACTAAACCAAGACACAGACAAAAACTGTCCTCCTATGTCCTATAAGTTCTTTTGTTAACCTGTCCATGTATGAGCTCATGTAGACACATACACAGAGTAGGACAGAAGAAATTTCTTAAAGGAAGTCAGTAGGTGGTAGGGACATTTCTACAAACTGCACAAATCATGAGAGAGTATTGAATGGCTGTTCAAACACAATGTCAATAGCAAATGTTTAGGATACTGAATGGCCTTGTGAGATCATATTGTTTTACCCAACATATGTTTTATTATGTGGCTTTGGTATAGCGTGCTGGGTACATGGTAAAAAGGGTTCTGTATGGTATTGTTACAATTGTAGAATAGACACTGCCTAACTCAGGATTGTCTTTGATGCTCTTTGTCTTAGGACAATCACACAGGAAAAGTGTAATTAGATGTTATGAATGTTTTGTTTCTCTGACATCAGCAAACACCTGTTTACTTTAAACAGGACTTCCTACTGAAGTTCATGTCTTTGTTTTCAAAAATCTATGATTACCCTTCTGGCACCTAGAGAATTTGAAATTATGTTGACTAGAAAGTTTAGAATCCTGAGAAACTGATAATTCAATGCTTTGAAAATACTCCTTAGGGTAGAAAATAATCTTCTTAGGATAAGTTCTATAGCAAACCAGCTCAAAGGAAATTAAACCCAACAGTATGAATAAGTCCCATCTAGCTTTTTGGATATTATGTACCTTAGTATTGTAAGGTAGACATTCCATACATTTATATAAATATTTTTGGGTTACCCTCAATGATATACATTCTCCAGAAGATGGGGTTGCAGACAAGGAGTACAAAATGCTTCATGAAGTTATATAGAAGTGTTACAACACTTGCTTTGGTTGTTAATTTTATAGAATTACATCCTTCCTAAAAAATATCCATTGGCTAAATTTGACATCATGGTTCTTGCTTCCACTATCTTTTCTTCCTCTGTATTGTGCTAACCCAGAAAACATTTTCTATCAAATACTTAGTGCTTCTTTTGTTACTGCAATCGATTTCAAATGTATCCTGAGCAAGGATACACATTAGTACAGTAACATCTTTGCTTTTATGAGCCATATCCATGCAACTCTCCATGTAGAAAAAGTCAATTAGGTGCTAGAAGAGTTTGCAGAGGCAGTTGGTGTCCACTTTAGGACTGTAACAAACAACCATAATGAGCAGTCCAAATGCAGAGCTTAATGTTATTTCTCTTGAAACAGTGTTATGTGTCTGGTTACTAATTGTGTAATCTTTAGGGACAAGAGAAAGGCCTCTCCTAGTGTTTTCAAACTATTTGAACTGAGTATTCACTAACAATCATGTGAATTTGGTGGATTAAAATGCTATTAACATTATAATATAATAAATTGTTGCCTTAACGAAATAGTAAAATAAATTGTTTGTTGCTTACTTTTAAATAAATGCTTATATTTAGATTTATTAAAAAAAATTAAAATAATTGTGAACATACATCGTTTACCTTCTAGGCATTCAAGAAGAGAGTGAATACAGAGAGGATGTTAGAGAAATGCCATGTTGCTTAATGACGACCTTTATGAGGACAGGCAGATGTGATGGACAGATGGGTGGACTAACAGAACTAAGTGCATTATTAGCTGCTCAAACATTTGTTGAATGCCAGCCAAAACTACTGAAACATAGCAACTGACCATTGTTAAACATATCCCATAGGAAGAACAACAACATAAGTTACAAAAAATGTTTACTATTTTTGGTTAAGATTCAAAGACAGAAAAGTGATTGTACAAACTCATGTAAAACACATTTTGTAAACAGTTGAAAAAGGTCATTTGCTTTTAAAGTGGCTCTGTGAGTGTAAATTATATCATCTACCTATTTAATATAATACTAATTAAAAAATATTTATATCCTGCATTCCTCCTTCTTCTACACATCAAGAAAAATAATAGCTGATATTTTATTATCCACTCAATCAAAGAGATTAGAAGCATTTTAAATAAGCCACTTATCACCTCTAACATTTATTTTACTCCTCACTGAAATGCAGCCACTGCAAGCGGAATTCTTCAGATTTTTAACAGTATTTAGTGTGGGACTGCCCCTTGTAAAGTGTTAAATCATCCTCAGGCTGGCTTTTATTTGTTCTCTGATTTCTGTGGTCACAGCTGATGGAGGAATTAAATCAGTAACTTCATTTACAGAAGACATAGAAATACAATTTTGATCCCGATTCCCTTAAAATAAAAATGCACCTCACTAATATGCAGAGGCTAATTAGAAATGGACTGCAGCACCTCTGAAGGAGGTCATGGTGGGAATCACACCATAACAGTGAGTAATACTTGGGGAAAAAAAATGATCTGCTTTCTAACATGACAAGAATGATTTGCAGTTAATAATAGAGGGAGTAAAGGCCAGTCTTTTCAGTTACCCTTGGCTTCACCTAGGACAAAATAAAAAATCACTTCAGTTGCTGTGAGCTACTTGCCTGTTTCCCAATCATTATTGCTTAGTTATAACTTAGTGATAAAATCTGTCATTACTGACTTTATTGACATTTAAAGTTGATTTATTCGCATGCCTGGTGAATAAGAGCTGCATTATGTTGGCTTTCAGATTGCTTGCGTACTCAAGATAGTAAGTGCATCACTGACTTAATTGTCTTTTGCTGGTTCACTTGCTCTCTAATCTCAGTTTGAAAATAATATTGGGTCAAATTCATCCTTGGCAGAAGTCCACTGACTTCAGTGGTAGTGCTCTAGAGAAGAATTTGATCCATTATTCTTAAGCAGAATCAAATGATAATAGAGGACTCTCTATATGGTAAAGTATTATTTTTCACCCTACTTTTGTATGATGTGTCAGCCATAAAGCAACAAGATAAACTTCAAGTGCAAATTCTGCTCTCAGCTATGCACTAATGCAGCTGAAAATCTCAAATAACACATCTCCTGATTTCCTGTCCCATTCTTCATTAATAACATGTATGAGAGACTGAAGGAAGCCAAGTACTTTCTCTGTACATGAGGGCCACATTCTGCGAGTTACTTAGCACAAAAAACCAAGTGACTTTTCCTCCTACTGATTTTAGTGGAAGATGAGTAGTAACCCAAGAAATATAATGCAACGTATAGGCTCCAGACCTCAGAAGAAATCCATGAAGGTGTACCTTAGTCTGGTCATGAAGAACCATCCTCATCTTTGCAGCAGTCTGAATAGGTCTGCTCACTGAATCAGGAGTCTAGATTTTTAGAGCTAAAACTGTCTGGTATAAACATTGGAAAACCTGGGAAGTGTTCTGATTGATCCCGTCCTATCACTTTTTAAACCTAGAGTTTGAACCTGCATCAGATACAACTCTTCTAATATAGTACTGGGAAGCAGCTTTCTGAAAATTGAAATTTCATATCCAAAAATATCTCCTTGTTGTGGTTTAATCCCAGCCAGCAACTAATCATTACACAGCTGACCACTCACCTGTGGTGGGATGGGGAAGAGAATTGGAAGGGTAAAAGTAAGAAAACTCATGACTGAGAAAAAGACATTTTAATAGGTAAAGCAAAAGCTGTGCATGCAAGTAAAGCAAAATGAGGAATTCATTCACTACTTCCCATTGGCAGGCAGGTGTTCAGCCATAGCCAGGAAAGCAGGAGTCTATCACACATAATGGTTACTTGTGAAGGCAAATGCTGTTAAGTATGAACACCCACCCTTCCACCCCTTACTTCTTCTTCCTCCAGATTTTATAGCTGAGCATGAGATGATATGGAATATCCCTTTGGTCAGTTGGGGTCAGCTGTCCCAGCTGTGTCCCCTCCCAACTTGTGCATCCCCAGCTTACTTGCTGGTGGGTTGGTATGAGAAGCAGAAAAGGCCTTGGCTCTGTGTAAGCACTGCTTAGCAATAGCTAAAGCATCCCTGTGTTATCAACGCTGTTTTCAGCACAGATCAAAGACACAGCACCATGCTAGCTACTATGAAGAAAATTAACTATATCCCACACAAAACCAGCACACTACTGCAGTGCACTCACTGATGGAAATGGTAGCATTTTGACCTTAATTAAAATATGGATTTTCTTGAGTGCCTGTAAAGAACAAATGTGAAATTTCACATAGAAATGTATTTAAAATGGAACAGTATTGACTGTACTTGCAGAGTACTTTTGCAGTATGTGAATGCAAACTTTGCCTGATGATATAAAATGAAAATACCTCTGCATTGCAGGGACAGATACTGCAATCACTATGCAGAACAAATTCTCACTGAATTTCACTGGAGTTTTTCCTCTATATAAAACCAATTTCTGGCTTTTTAGTGGCTCTAATAAGATGAAACTTGCTGAGATAGTGAAAAGAATGTCACTTGTAAGAATTCATCAGTAAACATTTGAAGTGACTTTTCTCAGATTTTCCTGTTAATATAGTTATTCCCCTGCCATCTAGGATTCTAATCCTCTTTGCTGACTTTTAATAAAACAGATTCTATTATTATTTTAAGAGTGCTGTCAGTGTGCTTAGGCTCTACTAGACTAAAAGAGTCTATGGTTATTGACTGTAAGAGGTTTTTTGGGGTTGTTTTTATTTTTGTTTTGTTTTGTTTTGTTTTGTTTTGTTTTGTTTTGTTTTGTTTTGTTTTGTTTTGTTTTTTATGGTGCTAGAATTGCAAACCAAATTCATGGGATGATATAGCTGGAGGAAAACTCAGGATGTTATTTAGTCTTACACCTGCAGAAAAGAATGGTGTGTTGTTATTTACAGCTGCTTGTACAATCTATTTGTGAGACCCCTGGTGATGATGATTCCACAGTTCTCCTCAGTAACTTGTTTTGTGGGTTCATTATTCTGTTAGACAGAAATATTAGTGTTTTGTGAAAATATTTTTAGGTGTAATTGAAAGAGTTTCTAATTGATTTTATGGCCTGATCCTGATAACAAGTGCAATGTGATAACAGGCCATTTAGACACTGTATAAAGAAACAAAGAATTTCTTAGTATGACTTTAAATTTGTTACCTTTTATCTTTATTGGGTGAAATTTGTCCTAGTAATATGAATTATGAGTCACTCGACCTTTCCATTATTTACACTAATTTTACAGTATAATTTCTGTATCATTTACAACATAAAAGTATGATTCTAATCTTTTAAATCTCCCCACCCCATATCTTGTCTTAGTCCCTGTTTTTTTTGTCTTCTGTATAACTCTTCTAATGGCATGCCAATGATCCACAAGAACATTTTAAATTATAATAGTAATAATAGTAATAAATTTTCAATCCTCTATTGTTCTAAAGTAGGAATTTTATTTGCTTTGTCAGTTGTTTTTTTTTCCCTAGGTATATTGAATAACAGTAAATATATCATCCATTATGAAACTATTATTTTCTTTAATGACTGATATTAATTTGGGAGGTATCAATATGGACAATCTAATGGCCAGATCCAATAGCCAGCTTTGCTTGTGCCTTTGGAATTTCCTTTAGTGTTACGCTAGCTAGTTTTCTAGCTTGTTTAGACATGGAATTATTTGCTGCCTTTTCATTCTTGACCTACATAATTTTCAGCAAGACACTTTATTCCATCTTTCCATTTATCCTTTTCTTCAGGACATAAAAAAGTGTGTAATAAATGTGTCAAGTACCACCACTGTTAGTAAGAATCCAGGGCCAGGGGCCTGGATTCTTCCATGTTGAAAATGAACACTTAGACCTATCCTTTTTTTCCTATCTCTTAGCCATTTTCTAATATAAACCAGAACTTTTATAATTCATTCTGTGGCTTCTGTTTCCTTAATAATCTCCTGTGAAGGATTTTATCAAAGACATCTTGAAAGTCCAAGCAAATGAATTCTATTTAATGGATGTTTTTGCTGTTCACCTTGTGCTATGACTTCTTCTATGTCAGTATAAAGCACTTGGGTTTATTCCAGTGTGGAGTGAGTAAGAAAGTTGATGCTTTCTCAATTATTTACAGTTTAAATAGCAGTTTAAATTGCAGTTTAGCCAGGTGGAAAGTTTAGCTCATTTTCTGGTACCCTTCTTTATTTTGAGGGAAATGTATATTGGAAACAATTTTTTGGTGCAAGCTAGCCTGTCTGTTTGCTTAAACAACAGAACTGTTTCCCGTTTCATTTATGAATGGAATGGCGGGTGTACTACTGCCTAGGATATTTTGCTGTTGATATAAATCTTAATCAATGCAATAAAACTTCATGAGTGTTCCTTTAATTACTAGGCCAAATGATGCCTTTATAAATTCTGTGTTTTAGTTTCCTTGTACGGTTTTGTGAAACTATGTCATCAGTTCTTACTCTTGCAGGATTATTACAATACTCAAAAAAGATTTTCCAGAATTTCCTCAAACTGGATGGCCTATCAAAATAATTATTATTCATTATGTCTTCAAAAGTATTTACTTTGTTCTGAATAAGAAATATTCTGCACTGTTGCACTTCAGAAGTTTTTAGAATTTCTTAAATGAATGATAAATAACTTGCTAAGTAGTCTGGTTTCAAGAGACAGTGAGCATAGGCAGTATACATCAACATTAGGTGAAATTATAGCTACTTAGTAGAGACAGGAATTCATACCCGTCATTTCCATGAATCACAAAATAAGGTATGTCTAAGGCAACAGTTTAGCAACCAGAATGTAGCTTTCAAAGCTCTCATCAGAACACAGCACAATTTTCTTCAAGGTACCGTTACCAAATACATTAAATGGAAATGCATTTTACAATCAATATGATAAGCTATTTCAATGTTAATATGGTAAATAGGGTACATTTTTTAGAAGGATTTCTGTTCAGGGAACCAAAATTATATTAAAGGCTATATAACTTGAAATAATTTGTGTCTGTGCAGATTCATAACAATTTCCATTTGATTGATAGTATTTTGTGAATATATAACACAAATCTTATAATTATTTATTCTATT